>JAQQSO010007565.1:0-10527 GCA_028658305.1 Pachyuromys duprasi | reverse complement strand
TGAGAACAATAGTACAACCATTATGCAAATCAATTGCCTGAGAGCTTCTGTTACAGCACAAAAATACCACAATCAAGAATCAAGACAAGATAAACTGGGGTCAGATGGAAGGGGGAGGAGATCCTCCCCTGTAGGTGTACTTGGAGTGGGCAGGGAGGAGATGAGGGAGGGATGGGGAGAGTGGGAGGGAAAGAGGGAGGGGGCTATGCCGGGGATGCAAAGTACCTAACCTCTGATTGATATAAAAATAAAAATAAATTAAAAAAAAAGAATCAAGTTGGGGAGGAAAGGGTTTATTCAGCTTATACTTACACATGGCTGTTCATTACCAAAGGAAGTCAAAACAGGAACTCAAACAAGGCTGGATCCTGGAGGCAGGAGCTGATGCAGAGGCCATGGAGAAGTGCTGCTTACTGGCTTGCTTTATAAGACTTGCTCAGCCTGATTTCTTTTTTTTAATGTATTTATTTTTATATTAATCATAGGTTATGTACTTTGTATCTCAGCCATAGCCCCTTCTCACTCTCCCCATCTCTCTGTCATCTCCTCCCTGCCCCTTTCCAAGTCCACTGATAGGGGAGGACCTCCTCCCCTTCCATCTGACCCTAGCTTATCAGGTCTCTTCAGGGCTGGATGCAATGTCCTCTTCTGGTGTCTAACAAGGCTACTCCTCCTCCCCGGGGGGGAGGAGGTCAAAGAGTCAGCCATTGAGTTCATGTCAGAAATAGTCCCTGTTCCCCTTACTAGGGTACCCACTTGGATACTGAGCTACCATGGACTGTATCTGAGAGGGGTTCTAGGTTATATCCATACATGGTCCTTGTTTGGAGAAACAGTCTCATAGAAGACCCCTGTGTCCTGATCTATTTGGTCTTTGTGGAGCTCTTGTCCTCTCCAAGTCTTACTAACTCCCCTTTCTTTCATATGATTCCCTGCACTCTGCCAAAGGTTTGGTTGTGAAGAAGATAAGCAAGAAAGAGTACCCGGGTTAAGATGATCAATCCTCACTTAGATAGACAAATGGGATGGACATTGAATGCAGGAGAAAACAAGCAACCAGGACAGGAGCCTACCACAGAAGGCCTCTGAAAGACTCTACCTAGCAATGTATCAAAGCAGATATTAAGACTCAGCCTGATTTCTTATAGAATCTAGAAACAGCAGCCCAGGAATGACATTACCCAAAATGGGCTATGCCCTCCTCCATCAATTATTAATTAAGAAAATGCCTTACATCTTTATGGCAGCATTTTCTTAATTGAGGTTCCTGCTTCTCTGATAACTCCAGCATGTGTCAAACTGACATAAAACCAGCCAGGTGACCATCACAGAGTTTTTGAATGAAATAAATAATGGAGGTAGAATAGAGATTCAGCAGTCCCTTTGCTGGGTATGTCCCCTGATAAAATCATAGTCAATACCCTAAAAAACATCCGCATTCCTCCCTTGTTATTTGCAGCACTATTTACAGTAATTAAATTATTAAACAACTTAAAATCTCTCAGTGGTTCACTGGGGAAAGAAATTGTGCTACACATGAAATTGGGATCTTTTTTGTATTCATAGCAAAAGATTCTGCCACTTGATACAACGTGGATGAACCTGGAAGATGTTCTCAGTGTGGAAATAAGCCAAATTCAGAACAAAATTGCTGGTAAATATCTCCTGTGTATGGAATCTTAAAATGCTGAACACTTAGAGTGAATTATTAGTTGTCAGGGTCAGAAAGTAAGAAGTGGGAAGGTGGCTCACCAGTCATAGATACACAGAAGGAATAACATTAGAGATAGAGTGTCCAAGGTAAGCATTATAGTCAGTAATAATGCAATGGACTTGGGAGTATGTCTAAACTGCAGATTGTAGGTGCTTTTAGAGGGCTGTTATCTTCTTTATACTAACTACTTAACTATACATACATACATATATACACAAAAACCCTTGAATATGTAGAATAAAATAGTCAAGTGTAAGAACATATAGAACAGATCCATTTTTTGTTTGTTTGTTTATATGTTTTGTATCAACTGTGAATTCCCGTCTTACACATGAAGCTCTGTCACAATGACGGCTACTTTCCAAAGGGGAAAACTCCTCAGCATCTTGTTTCCTAACATGCAATCTATCAAACACCAAGTCTTCTTTAATGAAACTGTCTACTCATTCAAATCAATTTAGTTCTATTCAGTGCCAACTGTTATGTAAATTGTGACTACTTCTGTGTCTGGTACCTAAGGCCTTCCTCAGTCAATCCAACCTTATATGCTTCCTTAACACTGACCCTTCCCTTATGCTCTCCTTCCATTCCATGATCTCTGCACAGGGCTTTCTCAGTCCAGCACAAAATCATGTAAAGTTAGAATCTACCACCAATGAGAAGTTTTATTTTTCCTTTTCAACCCTCCCTGCTCTACTTGTCCCACAGATGAGCTGTAAATCGTACCAATTTACAGGCAGGCATCAAACACCAAAGCATCAAAGCATGCTTAATGAAGCTGTCTACTCAATAAGTTTAATTCTACTCAATGCCAACTTGGTTTAATAATGTAAATTGTAACTATTTCCTGACTTCTGTGAAAAAAAAAGTTTCTTCCATGAGCTTATAGAGTTCACCTTTATTGGCATTCAGAGTTGTGCTGTCTTTGACAATCTTTTTGTGTGGTTTTAGTCTCCATTTAGTTATGCTGCTTTGGTGGTCAGTACCAAGGACAGAGACTGTGTCTTAGCAGCCTGCTGTTTTCCACTGGGCCTCTCCATTTGGCCATGTGGGTCTAATGTCTATTGACTGCACATGCTTCTGCTCCTGGGGTGAGCATTGATGAGAGGTACTCATAGCAGCACATAATTCCAGGCAGGAAACTTTCCAGGCTGAGTCACTCAGCAGCTGCAGCCTGTTTGCAGCATATTTTCCTATCAGGGTGTGAGAATTAGGAATAAAGGAATCTCAGCATGATATAGAGTGAATAGAATTGCGGCGGGGGGGGGGGGAGGTTGTATCCTTCACAATTTGGTAATTCACATGTCTTCCTTTGGAGTCTAAGGCAGTTTACATAATGTTAGCTGTGCATAACAGAAATGGCTTCAGTTAATAAGGGACCCATTTTGTCAAGTAAAAGTCAAAGGGAAAAGTTAAGAGATCAGTAGTGATTTCAGACTTAGTTAATTTTGTAAATCAGTGCACCATTGGGAGCAAGACTCCTTCCATCTTTCTGTAATGCCGCGGGTGAAGTCTTTTATAAGATACAGATGGTGGCTTCAGATCTAATCCTTTGTTAAGGATGTCCGTGTCTAGCAGAGGAACAGAACACTCTATTCTTTGATGTCTCTGTTTAGGAGAAAGAAGCTGTCCCTAGAAGCCAGCTTCCCATTTATTGTTAGATGAAGTAGGTTTATATACTTAACCCTTGCACAGGAGAGAGAGGAGGGAGAGAGAGAGAGAGAGAGAGAGAGAGAGAGAGAGAGAGAGAGAGAGAGAGAGAGAGATGGGCACTGTCTGAGAATGTACAATAGGGTCAATATGATTAACAATACATTTTGAATCCCTAAAATTTGCTAAGATGCAGATTTTAAATGTTTATACTTAAAAAGTATAAACCTGTAGAAAGTGAAAAATGGGATCTACCTTTATTGTGATGACTATTTTACAATATAATATTAATGAAGAATTTTAATTATCAATATCCCTATATAAAACTACCTAAAATGTAATACTCATTGAGTCCATTTAGTTTTGATGAAGTTGGGAGGGAAAAAATGTGCTGGAGTAAGGGAAGAATTTAGAGGAAAGGCTGTATCGGAATACGAATTATATGTATGTATTAGTATTAAATAAAATATTTCATTAAAACTATAAATTCTTTTTACAGGAGAACAATTTTAAGAATTCACTCCTTTGCTGTAAGAAGATAGCCATCAAGATAAAACAGACACACCTTGGGAGGGATATAGGATAGTTGGTTGCTGAAGTTACTGCCCAATATATACAATCTATTATTAATGTGTAGTGAGAAGTCTTAAATTTTGGTTTCTTTAAAAAAAACAGAAGTATTATAAGAATATGCTTTTGCTTTAATGCCAGGTCTGGGGATATGGTGCTGCTTCAAATCAGCTAGCTATGATTTGCCTCTTGCTCTGGTAAAGTGGGATATTGCCAGCTGTAGATAGTTGGTGTGATTGTGTGATATTTGGAATTTTGGGGACTGTTTCCAGGGTATATTAATACTAGGGCTCTGAGAAGTCTTGGTGGGTTGGTGGTTGTTGATTACTGTTGATCGTGGTTCATTAAGTAGTCATATGCAGAGAAGAAACAACACGAAGAAATTAAATATCGTGATGGTGAAACTCAAACTTCTCCCAAGGAACTCAACGCCCCTAATCAGCAGGAAGTAGTCTAAGGATGACTTCAAGTCTCTCCCTTTCTGACCCCTGAATTTATTCAGGGATCTCGTTCATTTTCTCTCTATCTTTTCTTTTCCTCCCTTTCTCTCTTATGTAATGTTAGATGGTTGAAAGGGTGGTAGAAAAAGGGCAGAGAAGGGTGAAAGATAGAAGTGCCAAAAATGTAGCCAAAGGTCGGTAGCAAAAGACCAGGATACCTGCAGGGTGACAGTGTCTTCAGACATGGCAGGGAAGCATGAAATCCCAATAATGTGAGTGCTTATGGAGGACATGCATAATGACAACATTGGCTGAAATGTCAGTGAGAACAGGAAATATCACAAGGTCCCAAGTACAGAGGCAATAAAGGCACTGAGAGAGGGAGAATCAGGATTTTCATTAAAGGAAATTCCAGTTCAGTCCCAAGAGGTCACCATGCATTGGGGATGTTATGCATATGAGCAACAATAAATGGACTCAATAGCCTTTGTGTGTGTGTGTGTGTGTGTGAATAAAATGTCACAACAACAATAATGGGTTGGGGATTTTAAAGGGAGTTAAGAGTGCACTGGAGGAGTGCCTCCTCCCTCAGTGTACCCAGGAAATCTATTCCACCTTCCCAGAGAGATCCTTGTATCCCCACTTAAGCCCTTCCTGTAACTTAGCTTCTCTAGATCTGTGCATTGTAGCATGGTTAACTTTTACTTTACTGCTAATATCCATTTGTAAGTGACTACACACCATGTTTGCCTTCTGGGGTCTAGGTTACTTCACACAGGATGATTTTTTTTAATTTTTAGATTTTTAAAAATCCCTAAAAGAAACTGTTTTCCTGATGGGCCTTTCCTTGTCCAGGTTCCTTGTCCAGGTATCTTGGTCACACTTGCACACTGATGTGAAGAAGACACATACTCATCAACAACCCTGTTTCTGCAGGCGAAAATGGGTTGGGGTTACTGGCCTTTTGCCAATTTTGGGTACTTCTTTCTTGCACCCTTCTCCACCCATTTCCTACCACCCTTTCAATCCTTTAACGCTGAGAGAGAGAGAGACAGAGAGAGAGAGAGAGAGAGAGAGAGAGAGAGAGAGATTGAGAGAACAAAAAGGATAGAGAGTAAAGGAAAGAGATCTTTGAATAAATTCAGGAGTCAGAAAGGGGAAGACTCCTTAGGCTACTTCCTGCATTAAGTTCTGTGGGAGAAGTTTGATTTTTCACCATCAGGATATCTAATTTCTTCTTGTTGTTGTTTCTTCTCTGCATATGACTACTTAATGAACCATGACTAATAGCAAATATGACTTAGAGGCCCATATTAATTGTTACTGGAGGAAGCAATGGATTTCTATGTTCTTTACCAGAAAGTTTTATGAGCGTCCAAGAAGTTCAGAATGCCCTGTTTCTACCCAGAGCCAAGTCACAGTTGAGACAGCATTATTTTAACCAAAGATGAGAATTCTGTAATTTCAAGTCCTGGTTTTACAAGCTGATGGTTATGATGGAGACAGTTCACATCAAGTGGTCTCTAAGCCTGATAATATCTGACCAGCTACTTAACAAACTTAGGTTTGTTGGTATTACAAACTGTTTAATGTAAGTATGAAGCCACCAAAAATATTTCAATTAAGAATTTAAGGATGTATGTCATTAGTCCAGGCCAACTTCAAACTTGCAATACTCTTGTTTCAACTTTCTCAGACACTAAGATGATACGCATGGACCATCACCTGTGACAAGGTAAATGGTGTGTCTTGTTATCCTTATTACATTTATATTTAGTATCTCTATTTGTCAGCTTATATGCATTTTAGAACAATAACATATATTTCATCCAGACCTAACATGACCAGCAACATTAAAAAAAACACAATATTTGTTATGACCTACATAATTCCTTAAGCTGAAGTCATGGCAACAAAATAAGAACAGTACCAATGATGAACAAGCCTATGGGAATTGTAATGAGATTCTGAACAGCCCAGCCAAGGACTGGGAAGGATCAAAATAGTCTGTTTGGAAATTCCATCACTACTTCTTTCTAATCATGCTGCACTTGCCCTTGGCCATTCTAGAGTATGTAAGAAGTTGAGTATGGAGGATAGGGAATAAGAATTTTCAGTGATGCACTTGTTTGTGAGTCATTCATGCTGAGGATGGAAGTGTCTGATGTTACACGTGCCTGAGAGTTACCCACATTACTGTAAATAAGACCAACAAACACACTGCCTCATCTATATAACTTGCATGGGGTCCTTTCTTTGTTTTGTTAGCACCCTTTCCATTTGGGAGGCAGAGACACATATACTGATTTCTTTACAAATCCTCAAGAAAATTCCTCTAACATCAAATGATTAAGGCAAGTACTCAAGGGAACGCACAGTGGGTGTATACAATAGTTACTTTTCTTATTGCTTTGACCTACTACATGGCAAGGAGCAACTTAAAGTCTGACAAAATATTTTATCTGAGGGTTTAAGAATTGATACAGTCCATCTTTGCACATGGACATATGGATGTTCAGCTCCCTTTGTTGGAGGGAGGAAAAGAAGGGAAGAAATGATGCAATTGTATTTAATTAAGTGAAAAATGAAGAAAGAAATTAAAGTTTTTAATGTATGTGCACATGGAAGGCAGGGTGTATGCCTTGTGTTTTATGTATGCGGGTGACTGTAGAAGCGAAAAGAGGGCATTTGATGCCCTGGGGCTGGACAAGCAACTTGAACTGAACTCCTGTCCTCTCAAAGAACATCAAGTGCTTTTAAGTATTAAATCACATCTCCATGCCCCACCACCACTTTCTGTTCCGTCTTGGCATCCCATTCCATGGGATGACGCCAACCACATTCTAGGTTAGGCTTTCCTGTTCAGTAAAACTTCTTTGGAAACTGGGTGATGCCCAGAGATGTGTTTCCAGCTTAATTACAAATCCAGTTGACACTGAAGATTAACCACAGTCTTAAGACACTTGGCAGTAATTCTGCTTCTGAGCTGTTTTTTTTTAATATGCTTTTTCAAAGATTGCAGAAAACAGAATGCCATTAATATATTTCCACCCTTCATTTGTTTTCTTCAAATCACTTTCAGTATATATGATCATCTTAATTGAGTTCTGTGCTACAGATGCAACTGCCAGTGCTACTGAAGTGTTCAGAATTGCTTAATGAGCTTTTTGTGAACAGTATTAAAAGGTTAGACTTAGATTATGTCAAGTTTCTGACATGTATTCTATTTGACTAACCATTTTATTCTTTTCTCTATTTCTTTTGAATAGACTGATAAGATTGTCTCTAATCTGTCAGGAAGAAATACTAATTAGAATAAGGCTTTTGAAAGAATAAATTAACATTTCTATGAATAAATTATGATTTTTTTCACAAAATCAAATTTTAAGAAATTAGAAGATATTTATTGAGTATGGGTTTTGGCCCAAGGGCTAATTTGAGACAATAATCCTTTGTGAAGCTTTTGCTCAGTCTCCTCCATGTAGCCCAGTGTGAATCCCAGCCTAAATTGGGTCTCTACAAAGTATTTATGAGACTTACATTCCAATTATTTTACTTACCACAGTGCACCACAGTTATTTGTGGATACTCTTAAGCTACAAACCTTCAAAACTCAGGGAGCACTTCTGAATTTTGTCTGTGTGTCTAATATTCATGCAAGTGCCAAGCTCATGCTGGGTGCTCAATGCCTGATAGGAATAGCTTGCTCAGGTTTAGTGCCTTACTTTGAATTACTCTAGCTACTCCATAAAAATAAGTTCCATGCTGAACTGTCCTTGAAAGGAGATAACTATAGGACATCATGACACTTTGTATGCCTTTATTCCTTTCCCTTGGCTTCACTATGCACTGTTAGAGTGCTCTCATTGTCTTCTTTCTTATCTCTAGATTCAGTCACTTGAATACATTTATTACATGTGTACTGCATTTAAGTCATGGGTTTACAATGTGGAATCCATTAATGAATAGAATAGTGGATAGAACAAAGCATTGCATCCATGCTATATTGTGAATTCGTGCTGTATACATGCTGTTCCTTTGTATAGAGCATAGAAAATAGATAAATAACTGAGTGTGTCCCTAATATAATGTCAGGTTGTGTTGTCATAAAGAAAAGCAAAGTATATACAATGAATGTCAAAGTTGTGATAGTTATCAGAGGCAGCAGGTATTTGGGATAGAGTTCTCTAAGCAGAAATAAGTAAAGGTAAGAGACCAAAGTAGAACATGTACCATGTGCCTGGCACATGGTAAGGGTAAGGGGATTCTTGTTGCTATAGCTAAGAGGAAACATGAATTATGTAGGAAAGATACAGCATTGTGGTACCTTGCAGACTCTATGGCTCAGCCTTTCATTGCGAGGCCATGGATGTTATGGTATATGTACAAACTTATAAATTAATACTTTTGGATGATATTTAATACAAATGTTGTAGCAGTAGTGATTTTGGACAGAAGACTGGCTTGGTGAGTAGTAAGAGTTGTAAGCAGACTAGTGCAAAGCTATTGCCATGGACTAGGGTATCAATAGTATATGACTGAGGTGTGCTTAGTTTCTAGGTTTATTTTTCTGGTGAGATGATAGAAAATCTAGGTGGATTACCTATAGGTTTTTTTTTTAATGGTGGATAATAATTTTTAAAACTCCATGAGTTTTGTCATAAAATATCCAAAGAAAGGTAGAACTTTTGAGTCAGAAGAGCACTACAGGGTTGGCAGAAGGAAGTCGGTGAAGTGCAGCAGGAAACCATTTTGCATTTTTGTATAGTGTATGTAATTTACAAAAACCGCTTCATTCCTACAACTGTGAGAGTCTTCTTACTCTACCCTTAAGTTGTGCACAGTAGAGGGGTCACAGAGGGCTGAACCCAGAGCAACAATCTCCTTAGCAAGGGCTTTCAAGACAAAAGACATCATGGTTTCCACCTTCTAAAGTTCCCACCTTTTATTACCATCACATATGTTGTCCAGGGGACATGTTCAACTGGAAGGCTCAATGTTTATAATGAATACTAGATCATAGGTTCAAAATATGAATTTTATCAGTGACTTCAAAGAGTAAACCTAGTGACATCTAGAAATTAATTATAGAAAAGGAATGGAGGAAATGTCAGAGATGTGTGATGGGAGGTACCCCAAACTATGCATTAAAACAAAAGAAAAGCCACTAGCCATAGTTGAGAGGAGGCAGCTATGGCAATAGCGAGAAAGAGTTGGTGCTAGGTTGTGTTTTGAATTAGCCACAAGAAATGATATTGCAAAAGAGATCTAAACTAATATTGAAATTATTTGGACTGAAGTCACTCCATTCAATCAGCCAATGTGTAAAGTGCTGAGTCACTCAACTGTGGGCTGTGTGTTCCTGATTCTGTTGGCTGTCTTATCTTGCACTTGTAGGAGTTGTAGGGGAATGGTCCAGGTGCCTGGATTGATTCAGCTAGATTCAGTAACATCCTCAGAAAAACAATTTACACTATAATGGCCAATTATGATAAAACTTACGCATGCTTTGAATCATAGTATGTAGTCTTCTATTTGCCTTACAACTTTGTTTAGAATGTTCTTGTTCTCTTCCTAAAAATATTCATCCCAACACCCCCTTCAGTGACACAGCCACATTGCCCACATTTTTCCAATAGACCCTGTCTCCTTAAGGTTGCAGTAATGCCATCATCATTTGGAATAAGGGGTAGGGATGGAGCTGACCCTTAGAGTAGTAGCCTAGTGTTCATAAGACTGCGAGTTTGATTCCTTACACATACCTAGTAATCCCAGTCCACTGGGAATGGAGGCAGTCAGATCAGAAGCTTAAGGCCAGCCTTGAATACATGGAACTTTGTCTCTTAAAAAAAGTAAACTATGAGTTTTTATGATAATATAGAAGATTTATTTTTTACTGTATTTTATTTATTTATTATTATTATTTTTGTGATGAGTTCTTTGTGTAGCCTTGGCTGTGCTGGACTCACTTTGTAGACCAGGCTGACCTTGAACTCACAGTGATCTGCCTGCCTCTGCCTTCCAGGCTTGTACTAGCTCACAGGCAGACTTAAATATTTTGTTTGTTTGTTTTTGTTTTTTATTTTTATTTTATTTTATTAATTACAGTTTATTGACTTTGTATCCCAGCTGTAGCCCCCTCCCCCACCCCAT
>JAQQSO010007564.1:0-10528 GCA_028658305.1 Pachyuromys duprasi | reverse complement strand
AGTATTCCATTGTGTAAATGTACCACAATTTCTGTATTCATTCCTCCATTGAGGGACATCTGGGTTGTTTCCGGATTCTGGCTATTATGAGCAAAGCTGTTAAGAACATAGTTGAGCAAATATCCTTGTTGTATATTTGACCATTTTTTGGATATATGCCTAGGAGTGCTATAGCTGGATGCACTATTCCTAGTTGTCTAAGAAAGCGCCAGCCAGATTGATTTCCAAAGTGGTTATACAAGTTTACATTCCCACCAGCAATGGAGGAGGGTTCTCCTTTCTCCACAACCTATTCAGCATGTGTTGTCATTTAGTTTTGATTTGAGACAATCTGATGGGTGTAAGATGAACTCTCAGGGAAGTTGTGATTTGCATCTCTCTGATGGCTAAGGACGTTCAACATTTCTTTAAGTGTTTCTCTGCCATTCAATGTTGCTCTATTGAGAATTCTGCTTAACTCCGTACCCCATTTTTAATTGGATTACTTGATTTGTTGTGTTTTCAACTTCTTGAGTTCTTTATATATTCTGGATATCAGCCCTCTGTCAAATACGGGGTTGGTGAAGATCCTTTTGCAGTCTGTAGGCTGTCGTTTTGTTCTGATAACAGTGTCCTTTGCTTTACAGAAGTTTTCAGTTTCTTGAGGTTCTATTTATTGATTGTTGCTCTTAGAGCCTTTGCTCCTGTTGTTCTGTTCAGGAAGTAGTCTCCTGTGCCAATGAGTTCTAGGCTCTTCCCCACTTTTTCTTCTAACTGATTTAGTGTATCTGGTTTTATGTTGAGGTCTTTGATCCCCTTGGACTTTAGTTTTGTGCAGGGTGATGAGTATGGACCTATTTGCATTTTTCTACTTGTAGCTATCTAACTAGACCAGCACCATTTGTTGAAGATGCTGTCTTTTTCCCATTGAATGATTTTGGCGTCTTTGTCAAAAATCAAGTTTCCATAGGTGTGTGGGTTTATTTCTGGGTTTTCTATTTGTTTCCATTGATCCACCATTCTGTTTCTATGCCAATACCATGCAGCTTTTATTACTATTGCTCTGTAGTACAGCTTGAGATCAGGGATGGAGATACCTCCAGATGATCTGTGGGATTGATTTAAGTTTCTCTCCATTGAGTTTTATGTTGGCTATAGGCTTGCTATATATTGTCTTTACTTTGTTTAGGTATGTGCCTTGTGTCCCTCATCTCTCTAAGACTTTAAACATGAATGGGTGTCAAATACTTTTGCCGCATCTAAGGAGATGATTATGTAGGTTTTCTTCCTCAGTTTGTTTATATGGTGGATTACATTGATGGATTTCTGTATATTGAACCCCCCTTGCATGCCTGGGATGAAGCCTACATGGTCACGGTGGATATCTTTGATGTGTTCTTGGATTCGGTTTGCAAGTATTTTGTTGTGTATTTTTGCATCAATGTTCATAAGAGAGATAAGTCTGAAGTTCTCTCTCTTTTTTTTGTTGGGTCTCTGTGTGGTTTAGGTATCAAAGTGATTGTGGCTTCATAGAATGAGTTTGGTAGTGTTCTTTCCCTTTCTATTTTGTGGAATAATTTGAAGAGAATTGGAGTTAGCTCTTCTCTAAAGGTCTGGTAGAATTCTGTGCTGAAACCATCTAGTCCTGGGCTTTTTTTGGAAGGGAGACTTTTGATGATTGCTTCTATTTCCTTGGGGGATATGGGACTATTGAATTTGTCTACCTGATCATGATTTAATCTTGGTGAATGGAATCTATCAATAAAATTGTCCATTTCATTTAGATTTTGAAATTTTGTGGCATATAGGCTTTTGTAGTAAGACCTAATGATTGTTTGGATTTCCTCAGTGTCTATTGTTATGTCCCCCTTTTCATTTCTGATTTTGCTGATTTGAATAGTTTCTCTCTGCCTTTTAGTTAGTTTTGCTAAGGGCTATTCTATCTTGTTGCTTTTCTCAAAGAACCAGCTCTTGGTTTCATTGATTCTTTAAATTGTCTTACTTGTTTCTAATTTATTGATTTCTGCCCTCAGCTTGAATATTTCCAGCCATCTACTTCTCTTGGGTCTGTCTGCTTCTTTTTTTCTATGGCTTTCAGGTGATCTATTAAGTTGCTTGTATGCAGTGTTTCAAATTTCTTCTTGAAGGCACTTAGTGCTATGTACTCTCCTCTTAGCACTGCTTTCCTTGTGTCCCATAAGCTTGGGTGTGTTGTGCCTTCATTTTCATTGAATTCTCAGAAGACTTTATGTTCTTTCATTGTTTCTTCCTTAACCCAGCTGTCATTGAGTAGCGAGTTGTTCAATTTCCAGTATGTGTAGACTTTTTGCTATTTCTCTTCTTGTTGAGGTCCAGCATTAGATCATGATGGTCAGATAGGATACAAGGGATTATTTCAATGTTCTTGTATCTGCTGAGGCTTGCTTTGTGATCAACTACATGGTCTATTTTGGAGAAGATTCCATCAGGTGCTAAAAAGAAAGTATACTCTTTTGAATTTGGGTGAAAAGTTATATAGACCTGTATTAGGTCCACTTGATTTAGGGCCTCTGTAAGTACCCTTGTTTCCCTACTTAGATTCTGACTGGATGATCTGTCCCTTGGTGATCAGGGAGTGTTGAAGTCTCCCACTATTAAGGTGTTGGGATCGATGTGTGATTTCAGCTTTAATGATGTTTTATTTACAAATGTAGGTAGTCTTGTGTTTGGGGCATAGATGTTCAAAATTGTGTTGTCTTCCTGGTGGAATTTTTCTTTGATGATAATGAAGTGCCCCTCCTCATTTTTTGATTAATTTTGGTAGAAAGTCTGTTTTATTAGATATTAGGATAGCTACCCCAGCTTGTTTTCTGGGTCCATTTGCATGAAAAACATTTTTCCAGAGCTTTACTCTGAGGTAGTGTTTATCTTTGTTGCATGGGTGTGTTTCTTGGCTGCAGTAGAATGTTGGACCCTGTTTATGCAACCATTTTGTTAGTCTGTGTCTTTTTATTGGAGAGTTGATTCCATTAATGTTGATAGATAATAGTGACTAATGAATAGTAGTTCCTTTTATTGTTTAGTTGGTGGTCTTACTGTGATTCATTGCTTGTTTTCTTTTACTTTTTGTTGGTAAATTATCTGTATCCTATGTTATCTTGGGTGTGGTTATTTTGGTTGGATTGGAGTTTTCCTTCTAATATCTTCTATAGGGCTGGTCTGCTATGTAGATATTGCTTAAATTTAGTTTTGTCATGGAATATTTTGTTTTCTCCATCTATGTTGATTGAAAGCTTTGCTGGGTATAATAGTCTGGGTTGGCATCTGTGGTCCCTTAAAGTCTGCATGACATCTTCCCAGGCCCTTCTGACTTTCATAGTTTCTGATGAGATGTCTGGTATGATTCTGATAGGTCTGCCTTTATATGTTACTTGGCCTTTTCCCCTTGCTGCTTTTAATATCTTTTCTTTGTTCTGCAGATTCAGTGTTTTGACTATGATGTGATGTGAGGAGTTTCTTTTCTGGTCTAGTCTATTTGGTGTTCGGTAGGCCTCTTGTATGTTTATGGACATCTATTTCTTTAAGTTGGGAAAATTTTCATCTATAAGTTTTTTGAAAATATTTTCTGGAACTTGGAGCCTGGAATCTTCTTTTTCATCAATGCCTATTATTCCAAGACTTTACCTTTTCATGAAGTCCTTGATTTCTTGGATGTTTTGTGTTTGGGACTTTTCTGATTTTACTTTTTCTTTGAGAGAAGTATCAATTTCTACAAGTGTATTTACAGCACCAGAGATTCTCTCTTCCTTCTCTTGTATTCTATTGGTGATGCATACCTTTGTGGTTCCTGATCTTTTCTGTAAGTTCTCCAGCTCCAGGGTTTTTTTCTATTTCTGTTTTATTTATTGATTCTAATTCTGTTTTCATGCCTTGCACCATTTCCTTCATTTGTTTGAATGTGAATTCCTGTCTCTCTATGATGGTCTCTATTTTTTTTGTTCATTTCCTCTCTATATGCCCTAATTATGCCTCTACTTGTGCCTTTATTTGTTTGGCTATATTTGCCTGTGTTTCTCTGAGAGCTATGTTATTTCCTCTTTATTTGTCTCCATTTGTGTGGATATTTCTTTGAGAGATTTGTTTGTTTCCTCTTTATGTGCCTCTAATAACTGGCTAAGCATAGCTTTAAAGTCATTTTCCTGTGTTTCCCATGAATTGGAGTATCCACTGATTTGGGGGGTTGCTCTTGAAGCCATAATGTCCTGATTTTTGTTGGATGTGTTCTTACTGGTGGTCATTTGCTTATCCATACCTTCACTGTTCCTGGATTCTGCATTTCAGACTGTTACTGTCTTTCTCTGGCATCTGCAGAATTCTTCAGGAAGATGAGAGAGCTCCTGTGGTTTCCGCGTTTGAGTTGGTGTTTCAGCTGTGTCTAAGGGAGGAAAGTCCACAGACACAGAAGGACAAATGCGAGCGATGATGTGCATGTGCCTTGAAGGACAGGGTGCTAGAGAATGTAGAAGCCTTGAGTATGAGGTAGGGCCACTGTGTAGGCACTGGAGGGGTTTCAGTTGCTGATGGTATTCTTGGGAACTAGTGGTGATCACGAGCGCCTTTTGCTTGTGCAGATTCCCTGAATACCTCAGTGGCCTACAGGCTGCTAGTATTGGGCTCTGAGCTCCAGGAGTTATTTGCCTGAATCCCACTGGTAGACCCGCATAACAGGAGTTTCAATATTGAGAACACTGTCCCAAAAATCTGTTTCCCACAGTGGCTATATGGTGGGAGGGATTTAATGTCTAGTTACTATCTTAGATGGGCCCTGAATCTGGGGGCTCTGCAGTTTCTTGAAGATACACTCACTCTCTAGCAAGTCAAATTGGAAAGCACAGAGGTTCCCCCTTTTCTCTGCTCTCAGGTTTGGGCCTGCTGGGGCAAATACGGGTGTGCAAACTCTGTCAGCTCAGTGGTGCTGCACGCATTGAACTTGGGAGTCCAACTGCAGCAGCAGAACTGTAAGGCCAGTACAAGTGTCTGCTGGAAAGTCCTGGGGAGCCACAATAGCAGTCCACAGTCCTAGGTGGCCCGGAGGGCCTGGTGTACCTGGGTGGTTTGGTGGGTCTGCTGGACTTTGGTGGCTATACAGCCAGCTGTCCACCTCTGAGGGATTGGGCCTCCTGTATAGTCACTGACTCGGAGGCCCTGTGGGGTCCATAGAGCTGCTCACAGACTCATGACCCTGAAGGCTGGTACCATGGACCCAGGATCTGAAAGGCTGGTTCTGCAGACTCTGGAGCCTGAAGGTTGTACTGCCGATCTGGGACCCAGAAAGCGGGTATAGCTGGCAGCCACGGCTGAGGAGCTAGGAGCCCTGCCTCTGCTGTCTCAGTCCCCAGGCAGTAAATTCTGTGCTAAGCGTCTCAGGTGTTGTGGGCTGGCTCCGCGGAGGAGGGAGGCCTGAGAAGGAAAAGTGCAAGGGTTCGAATGTTCGCTACTTTCTTGCCCCAGAGAAGTCCGCGTGTGACCTGAATCTAAGTGGTCTCAGCTCATGTGATGTTACCTCTCATTTATCAAGTCTCAATGTCAATTTTCTGACCTCAGCTGCTCCTCCACTCACTAATTTTGGAGTTTCAGATCCTCTGCCTCTCAGATATGGTGAACGTTGGTCGCCGCTTTCTTGGATCCTCCTCCAGGAGTTTTATAAGAATTTCCTTAGTTTACACCCCAACAGCAGAATATTTTAATATAAATATTCTGTTCATGTATGCAGATATATGTGTATCAAGTATTCTGTTAATGTCTAAGTAACTTAAAGCCAACATAGACAAAACTGAGATCTTTTAAAAATTTGAAGTTATGGCTGCTGTCCTCTGTTAAAAGTTATGTCTTTCTCCAGTAACTGAAATTTTTTCAGCCATCTATAGAGAGGTAAATCCCTGCCAAATCATTTATTTTGACAAAAAGCATCAAATAACAATGATGTCAAATTTTATTTTCCTATAAACAGTAGCTTTATGCAGGAATATGTTTGGGGATTCCAAATCTTTGCTAATCCTGTAGATTCTGCATAGTAAGCATGTTTCAAATACAGGTGTTGGGGAAAACCCAAACGGGTGGTTTGGCTCCTTTTTAGCTACATGCTTTAAACAAACCACACTTTATACTTCCCTCTTTTTATCTGTAAAGTCAGCTGAAGATTTGCCAGAAACAGCCAACCTGGGTCCAGCACTATTTGATTTCAAGACAAGAAGTTCTCCTTATAAGCTCCGCATTAAAAATTAGAGGTTTTTGATTTGGATTGCCTTAGACACAATCACCCCAAAGGCAGTATATGACCAGCAATATCTGCTTTGCTATAGTCAGAATGATACCCAACATTATATGATTTCAGGACTTTGTCTACATAAGACATCTGTTGGAGAATGCAGGGGAGTGATTATTGAATAGGGGCCTAGAAGACCAGAAAACAAACCTCAGAAGGCACGGCACATTATAGCCATTGTGATGTCCCAAGTACAATGAAGAAAAATAAGATCAGCATAGAGCAACAGGGTTTAAGATAAGAGCACGGTTCACAGTTAAGAAAGCAACGAGTAGCTAAAGAAGACAGCTACCTTAGGATTTATTGTATCTTTGTTTCTCTAAATAGAAGAGTTGAAGTTGAGAAGTGTGGAGAGTTGAAGAGAGGTGATTTGTATAGTGGATATGATCATGCTTCAATGTATATTTCCTTGTATAAACATAAACTCTCCATGTACCTCTCAATGTTCTCTTTAAAATTCATGGTTTCCTTTTAAAATTGATGTTACAAAGTGTATGTGTGTTTCTAAATACATAAATACAACTTTCTCATATTGTAAGAATGTCATCCTGTATTATATCATGAGATTCTATAACAAAATATTGTACAATAAAATGAGCAGTGGCTGTAGGTATGTTTTTTTAAAGGCATCTGTTGGAAGAAAAACAAATACAGCCAACATTCTGTGTTTGCATGTGCTTGTACACAAATGTGTGTTTGCATGTGCTTGTATACATATGTGTGATTGCATGTGTATACACATGCAGGTCTCACTCCTCAGGAGACATCCATCTTAGATTTTGAGACAGTGTCTGTCATTAAGCTTGAGAATGATGAAGAGGCTAGGCTGGCTAGGCCTCAGGGATCTGTCTGTCTCTGCCTCCCAGCACTGAAATTACTTCTGTGCCCAGCTTTCTATGTGGATACCAGGGATGGAATTCAGGTCTTCCTGCTTGTGTGGCAAGTACTTAGTGAAAGAGCTATCTCCTCAGGCCCCACTATACTTTATTTTTATAAACACAATAGAAAAAAGGAAAAAAAATAAACTGTAAAGTTACTGTTCTGTTAGAGGGACAAAAAAGAAAATAACCAACAGATGACTTCCTGACAACAAACCCCAGTCAGGGTAAAAAAAAAAAAAAAAAAGAACTACAACTGGTGGCCTCTGACCCTCATTATCATGGATGGAAGGGAGGAGCTTGTAAGTTTGCATTGATCTTTGTGTTTTCTCCATTCAGACCTGCCAGAGACCACAGAGATCCAACACAGCACAGCACATCTGTGTGCATCAGACTTGGCTGTGAATGCCATATATCCAGACACGGGCTTGGTGAGTTAGTGAAAATTCACTGAAAGATGCCCATTAAACTAGTGAAAACGGGTTTAGATCCTGAAAGCTGTTGAAGGCATTTACTTGGAGGAAAAAAGAATTTGTCAAGAAATATCTGAGAAACTAATGGTATCCATGGGCACAGGAGGGTGTACAGAAATCAAAGCATCTGATGTAAATGTGTGAAAATATCACAGTGAAACTCATTGCTCTATACGATAGACTCTAAAAGAATTGTATCAATATTTCAGGATTTTAAACATTATAATTACTAATTGACTACACTTACTGACAAGATCTATTGTGTAGGCACCTCTACTTTAGCAAAGGTATGTTTTCTTCAAGGCAAAAAGAAAAAGAGCCTTCTATTCATTTTCTATCCTAATTTCAATTAGAATAATTCCTAAGTAGATGTAAGCAGAGTAATTAACTCTACCACCTAGTCCCCCCATCCCAGCCAGCTGTACAGATAGATACCTGGTTACCAAGGCAACCCAATACACAGTTTACATCAAGCAAAGAAAGCTGATTCACAGTGTTTTTTCTCATTGTTATGGAAAGGCACTAAAAGCACTCTCTCTTCTACTGGCCTTTCTAAAAAGGAGAAGGCATGCTCACTAGGGTCCAAAAGAATAGAAGCCCTGCAGGTGATGAACATGAACATGATCAAAATGACCTGGGAAAACAATAATGTTCAAGTGCGTGAGGTCCTCACTCATTGATAGTCTTCATAACCACACCAGGTAGTGGTTTCCTTTCCAGGGAACCGGAAAGACCCAATGTCCTGACACATGCCAAAATTACCGGGTTTTCCCTGAAAAATCAGAACTCTCCTGCTGGGTTGCTAGGCAGCTTGGCCATCCACCTAGAAGCCAGGAGTTTTGATCAAAGGATCTCCTGATTGTGTTTAAGATGGAAGGTTTAAGGAAAGTCAGAGCACTATGGAAAGTAGTGGGGTCTGTTAAAAAGAACTTCAGTCCAACTCTAAGAGATCCATGATGCAGTCCTGATCAACAAACACAGGATACAACCTGGCACATTACTTGGCTCTTTACTGAATTTCTATAGTGAGCATTGAGAGATGAAAGAACTTTGGAAATCAAATATGAGGCACATACAGTGATGGGAACACATAGAAATGAGATCTCATTGAGCCACTGGCCCTGGCTCCGGCTAAGATCAAGGTAGCCCTTATTAGATCATTTTTATAATTAAAAACTGGAATGATTCAATTTACTTCTCGGCTTACACAGTCACTAGAGCAAAAAGACTCTTTTAGCCTTTTAGATTTCCTGAAAAGTTTCCATAGCTGGGCTGGGAGTTAAGTGTATTATGTTTGAAAAGTCAAACAACTTCCCAAAGCTTCAAACTAACTGCAGAGTCAACACTATTTTCAATGATGAAACATAATGAAGAAATAGAAATCTGTTCCAGTAGGGGAATAATGTGCACATACATACATATGTACACAAACATCATAAAAAAATTTAAAAAGTGCTTGGCTAACTTTGGTAACTCATTATTTTTTGTTCTAGTTATTAGGTAAGATTATATGAAGCATAATAAAAATATAATCTATAAACTCAAATATGAAGTGGAATTATAAAATATCATTTTACTTCATGAGATTCTTCTGAATTTCTCTTTTTCATCTTGTAGCATTCTCTAGACAGCTTAAACAAGGGATTTTTTTGTTTACAGTACTTATGTATTCATATGTATATCCTCATATACATTTCTGATTTGTAAAAACTTGTATCTACTGAATTATTGTTGCCTTACTTAAAAACATAGTGTTGTAGATTATTATGTACCAATGGCTCTGTCATTTCCAATTGCACAAACTGTAGAATCTCTCCTTACCTTATCCACAGAGCTTTACTGTTTTATTTTATTTCTTTTTTTATTTTTGGTTGTTCTAGACAGAATTCATAATTTGGTATACTTTAGTATAGTTTTATAATTGTTAAATGGTTAACAGAGAATCATTTTGGCTCTAGCAATTTGATAGCTATCATGAGGACACTGTGGACCAACTGGACAGATCTTGAGCACAGGGGACCAAAAAGCCTGCCTCCACGGTAACACACTTCTTCCAACAAGTCCATACCTCCTATAGATACACTCTCTGTAAAATGAACTTTCATTCACCTGATTCAATTGTTGTCTCTGTGGCTTTCTACCTTTGTCTGCTAACTTAGGCCTAGTTTTGGAAGCTTCTAGCCTCTGTACAATGTAACCTAGATCTAGAATGTTTTCCACCTGTGAGGCTTACTGCTGAATAAGCTCAGTCTTTCTTCTTCTTTCTAACCTCATAGCGGGCTGGTTCAACTCACCTGTTCTGGCTCAAACTCCTCTCTCAGCTAACTTATTCAATCTGGTTTTTCTCGTGGCCTTTGAATTGTGCTAATTGGCCTCAAATTAACTCCAGATTTTTCTTTTTCCAATCCTCTGGCCTTGTCTCCTTCTCTGGCTCATTCTTTCTTCACCCGTGTGAAGCTGGTTTTTTTCTTCAAACTATCTCTGTAAAAGTTCTGTGGTGAAATTGCCTCCCCACACCCTGTCCATTACCCCTTAAGTAGCTTCACTTTCCTCTCTCTTCTTGTGAGAGTTGGGCATGACCTAGTCGGTCAACCCTTCTCTGATTGATCACTTTTTCTGTAACTCAATTAAACAGCATTTTGAAGCATAGGTGCTTCCTGCTACAGACTAACTTTACCTTCATTGTTTAGGATTAAAAGCATGTACCAACTCATGGACCTAAGTTCTTTTCACCTGGAATTTGTTCAATACCAGGCTGGTCTTGAACTCAGATCTTCTTGCCTCTGTCTCCTAGCTTAATGGTGTGTTTGTATTCCAGCTGGGTCACACAGACCCAGAAGGTCTATGGATGTGATCTCTTGCCAGAGCAGCCATGTTCTGAATTAAAATTTCTC
>JAQQSO010007563.1:0-10528 GCA_028658305.1 Pachyuromys duprasi | reverse complement strand
TTTTTTTTAAACTGATATCTTCAACGCTATTGCAGAAAGGAATATGTTTATATACCTGTGACTCAGAGGCCAAAGCCTGGCACACATATACTGACAAACTTAATATCAGTGAAGTTGATAAAGAAAGACCAACTGAGAACCCAGCTATATTTTTAGGCAGGAAACGACTTCCGAACCTTGTTTTCTTTTTCTGTGAAAGAGAGGTGATGCCAGAACTGTTGCAATCACAAAATGGGGTTGAGCAACACCAACAACAGAAGTCTCCCCTGATACTACAATAGTCCCCATCATCCACAGTTTCAACTACCTCTGGTTGATTTGGTAGTTTGAGAGAAAGTAAGACCACATTTATCTGATTTTCATTATGATGTATTAAATCATGCTATTTTGTCAATGTTTGTTGATGCTTTATAGTGCTTAAACATATAAACTTTTCTATAAACTATTGTGTGATTGGGAAAGACAGAGTATTAAGGTTCTCTTGACTTGTGTGAATCACTTTTATCATCACTCAGAACAAACACTCAAGAAGAAGCAGTTTAGGAGGAGGGCTATTTATTTTGATTTACAGTTTGAGAAGCTCCAATCCATCACAGCAGGGGACATGGGGATACAGGAGTAGTTTGTCACTGTGGCAACAGGAAGATCAAGTGACCAGTTAACACAATATCATCAAGACAGGAAGAGATGAACAAAGGGGAGCTGGAGCCAGGCTTCAAACCTGAAGTTCTGCCCCTCAGGGGCCTGCTTCCCGAAGTTAGGCCTAAATCTCCCAAAGTCCCCAGGCATCTCCACTAGATAGACATTGAATATTCTAACACGTGAGCCTTGGGAGACACTTCTAATCAATTACCTGGAGGCTGTGGAATATAACCAGTTTACAGTGACACTCATGGAACAAAAGTGAACTGGATTTGGTCAGCTTTTCAGCACACAAACACACAGAACAGCATCAACCCCAGAACATTAATGTGGTTCTGTTTGATTACCAACCATCTCTATGGCTCACTCTCATGCTCTGTTTATTTTGTCTCTGAAATTATCACCTAGAGAGAAGTGATTAGATGTTATAATTGTCTGTGATTTGCAGCATGTCTAATACAATACCAAGTGTTTAGCACATACAAAAGTAAGGCAGTTTTAATTATCCAATAATCCCTTGATATTTCAATTCATCAGAAAGAATAGATCATGGAGTATCTCAAGGTCATAGAGATGAGCTAAGCCTGCAGGGTTCAACAACAGTATCAATGGGGTCACTTAAGGACCACTACTTTACATAGCTTACAAGTTAGGTGAATTGGGTCAAGGGAGGACAGCTGAGAAGATGGGGTGAAAACTATTGTCATTGGTAAGTAAGACAATTTTCATTGATAAAGATGAGTCAACACACGCCTTTATTCTCTACATCAACTCTCAAAACTCTTCGTTCTCTAGGGGTCTTCTGTAATTGTTTCTGAATTCTATAGTCCCTCAATTTGGGGGTACTCTTTTCCTCTTACAGGATGAAAATATGTGTTCACGGTTCCTTAAATTCTATTAAGAGAGCATTCTCATTGACCTACTATGTAAAGAGCATCCAGTAACACAAGCCTGCATAGACCTCCACAGATATAAATATAGAAAGTTCCTTGGAAGTAACATCTTCTGTTTTGAAGAAATTGTGGGATGTAACTTGACAGATCGGAAAATATGAGAGAGGAGAATTGGGCCAAATTTAGCAAGACAATGGAAAAAGGCAACACACTAGAAATCTCAGTCTGGTACCAGCTGGATCCTGCTCCCGACACAGCACCCAAAACCATCTTCTGCAAGCCTGAGCCTGCTGCCTCTGTGTAGGTAGCTCAAGTCTGTCAGACCATACATGGGAACAGCTCACTCATTGTCCTGGAGTCTGAACTTATAGAAAACTTGAAATGTATGGTTACTTAGTTTAGTCACTTTCAAGAACACACAGAAATGCAATTAGATTAACAAAAGTCTTGTTTTTTGGAGACCTGCTTTAGTGAAAGGAAAACATATGTAGGATCATTGTCTAGATGTGTTCATAAGCAGAAATGCTAAAACTCAAATTCTTTCTTTTTAATTTTATATTACTTTATTTACTTTATATCCCGAGGGTGAAAAATTCAAAAATTTATGCTGGTTATCTACATGAAATGAAGGATAATAAGTGAGTTCACCAGATGCAGCCCTCCACTAGTTATTATGCTGCTGATGGCCACAGTATCTCTGAATGTGAGAATTTATGGCTTCCAGTACTTTTCTAATAACAAGGAATTAGATTCTTGGCGTGCTATAAAAGGAAGAACAAAGAAGAGCTTTCCGATTTCTCCTCCTTGGAGAATCAAAGACAAAGAAACAGACATCTTGGAAATGACAGGCCCATATCTGGAAGGGCACAAGTGAGAGAGAGGCTGAGAGGGAAGAAGAGTCCTGTAAACGGCTCCAATTACACACGGTTCTAACAGTCAAAAAGGTGATGCCACTGTGCAGCCGGGCAGGTTGTGCACAGTGCACTAATAGGCACGTTCCTCACATTGGTAGCATTTGTGAACAATGCCCCTAGAAGGAATACAAGGCATAGCCTACAGGTGTCTTGTTCTGGAAGAGAAAGTTGAAATTGTAATAAGAGGCAGCAAGAGCATAAACCACGAGGATGTCACATGACCAAGGGGAGGATGTAACAGATACTGGGAGGGTTACTCAAGAATAATACCTTGATCCTGGTCAGAAGGAAGCCCTACTCTGCTGTAGAAGAGCTTCCCACAGTCTCTTACAGCAGGAGCTACCGGTGTTGACCCTGCATAAGTCTGTCTTCAGTTGTCCTAGAGTTGTGGTTCTCAATCTGTAGGTCACTATCCCTTGACAGTTAAATGGCCTTTTTCTAATAGTCACCTAAGGCCATCAGAAAACACGGAGGTTTATGATGTGATTCAGAATAGCAGAAAAATTACCGTTATGAAGTAGCAACAAAAATAATTGTATGGTTGGGGTTACCCAAAAATGAGGGTCTCAGCATTAGGAAGGTTGGAAATAACAGTCCTTGAAGAATAGCTAGGGACTAAAAAAAGATTTAAAACAATCAAAATAAATAGATATTTGCACAAGTCATCACATATTCATATTAGTTATAAAATGAACGTTGTGTAGAATAGCATGTTCATGGGATACAAAAAATCCTTATGATTGAAAACACTGGTCATATAACATACTATATCTTCCTACTCAATAACCACTGTGTTACAAACATCATGCTATGTGTTCTAATCTTGGATAGCTAAACAGATAACTTCAGAGTCTTACGGCTCTTGGGAGAACAGAGAAGTAAGCCTTTACTCTAACTGGCTCTTCTACGATGTTTTTTTGGGGGGAGAATGGGGATGGGGGAGGGGGATAGGTTATAAACAACGAAACTTTTACTTGAGATATTTTTTGTTAACACCTGTTTAACCCAAAAGAGAACAATCTAAATAATTTTCAATATTTGCTCGTGTCACAAACTCTTTTCCCCAGTGAACTCATACACGGGTAGTAATGAGCTAAAGTTGATAGCTTATTAATATAAAGAACTCACAGTTTTCAAAGTGAGTGATTACATAGTGTGTCAACAAAAACGAATTCTGAACTATGAGATGTGAAAGCCTGTTCTTTTCTAATGATAGACAGAAGGGGCAAAGATACAGAGGAAGGGTGGGAAGGAGAGAGGAGAGTACAAGATGGGAAGGGGAGGAAGAGAGGGAAGGGAAATTATAAGCAGGATACACTGTATGAGAAAATAATCGATTTTTACTTTTAAAAAATTTAGTCATATGTGCTTTACTGTTAGTTTCTTGCATAATTCCACAATGTTTTCACTTCATGTTTAACAACCATGGATAAGTTTATAATTCTTTAAAAGTCCAGTGCAGTGCTTTCGGGCCTTTAATTAACAGCCCACTTAGAAGAACTTCAAATACCTTTGACAAGTAGCTTTGCACAGAGAGCTAAGCTATTGCTGCCTAAATATGACAATGTTTCTGCAATATGGTCTAGTAAATTATCTTCAATAGTTATTTTTATTGAGTTATCTATTTAATCAAATCTGAATCAAGATTTGGAGACATCCTAAAGAACTGTTCGAATGGCATTGGAGTAAGACCAGTCTGTATGAAATCACACCCATTTGAGATCCATAGGGCAAGGAAGGCAGGAATTTGGAACTTTGAATCAAATATTTCTAGGGACAGTGGTGTTAAACAGAAATTGGAAACTCAGCTTTACACAGATCCCTAGCCGAGAACATAATTCTTCTAAAGGGAGTGGATGAGGTTGGGTTGGAAACAAAACATTCATGACCTCCTCACAGGGACCCTGTCAGAACTCGGGGCTAACAAATGTCTGTGCTTTGAAAAGACACAGTGGTGAGTATTCTAGCTTGTAACCTGCTCCCAATAGCATCTACCCAGTGACTTCCTTATTTCCATCTTTGTGCATGCAAATAAGAAGGTTTGCGAATGGCATGGAACTGCCACATGCAATGAAGGGCAGACTTTAACCTACATGTCTTGAGAAATGGAACTTTCCAACAGTTTAGGCATGGGTAGATGACTCCTTAGTTAGAAGAGCCTGTGGTAATTTCCAGGCTTGCATTGGCAAACTAACTAGGGAAATATCAGGAGTGATAGCCAAAGGCCCCTTATGGGATGAGAAAAATAGTCCTCTTAAAGGTTTGGAGCAAAGTTCTTTATTCTTCTAGTTGTAATGCATCAATCCAAACATTTTGGCATATTGAGACATAATAAGTTTGTGTTCCAAATATAACAACTGTTAAACTTAAACAATAACAAAAACAAAAATTAAAAGAACAAACTGCAACTAATTGGGCAAATCACTGAAGAATGTGAATCAACCAAAGCTCTTACATTAAACCTGTTTCCCATCTTTCTTGTGTGTTTCTAGGGAATGATAATTCACAAAGAGTACAGAAAAACATGAGAAATTATTTTGCTTTTGAAAGTTCAAAGGCTACACTATGGTTAATATACATGAGCAGCAAATGGCTAGGGAAAAGTGGCCAACTTTGGAATATATTACAAACATTTTAGGACAAAATGTTTCTATAAATTTGTATCACAGAATTACTACAGCGTCGTCTGCTCTATTGTGGATATGGCGAGCCCTGCCTTATACCCTCTGAACCGTCCATTTGTCACTTTCATGAGAATAAATCCCAAATAGCCATTTCCGAGCTTCACTACATCCCTAAACTCTAATCCTTTATCTCAAATTGTGTTTTCTCTTTGCTACGCAATTTCTGATTCAACAACCATTCTTTTCTCCCCAAATTGCCTCATCTTTTGCTTTTCCCATGTGGTTACCAGATCTGATTAGATATCCTTTAACTTTATTTCTTGGATTCTCTTAAATATTATTTCTTCTATTTTTCTACAAGAATGTGCTTTAAGCCTGACACCCAAATACTGCATTGGTTTCATCATCTTTTTCCTTCCAAAAATTTATTTCAGTTCATCATTTAGCTTTTATTGGCTAATATTGAGGTCCTTAAAATATCACTAAATAAAATATCAATTGCTGGTAATGACCTATGATAGAATTTAGGCCCATATTTAAGAATTCATTCACTGTTGAAATTTTAACTGACATGTGGAATGAAGCTGACTTGGGGTTACTAAGAAGATCATTAATTACCAAAAGCCTGTGCGTAACAATTATAATCCAAGTTTAATAAGAATGCATCAGTTGGGGGAGTGGGCTACAGCTAGGATACAAAATGAATAAGCTGTAATTAATAAAAATAAAATAAATTAAAAAATCTAACTTTGAACAATTTATGTTACAGAAGAATCCATAATAGTATGTAAAGGTACAGAATGTCAATAAATAATTAAAATAAAATTAAGTTTAAAGAGAAAAAGAATGCCTGGGTACATTTGCAGACTTGAGACTTCATCATCACTCAGTGAGGACATTGAGTCATCTTTCCTCCTGGACAAATTTTTTTTTAATTTGGAAAGACTGATTATTATACATACCACAAACCCAGATCTTTCCCTGATCCTCTGAATAGAAACTGGGAAAATAAAATTATTGGAGGTTATATTTTTATTTCAATATATCAAAAAACCCATTATAGTCAGCCAGCATTAAGAGCACAATGCCTCATAAGCTGTGTAGTCATCTTTAATGTTAGCAGCTAGTAGTTACTTTCTCATATACTGAGTACTCTCAAAATAGAACCCGCCTTTGTAATCTCCCTATTATGTGACTCACACTGAACACTTTATACCTTGATGGTGCTACAGATGAAAGAATCTCTGCAACTCTCATAAGGAACACTGTTGAGGATAATTGCCAAAATTAATTTTGTCATTAGCATCAGAAATAAAATCCTAAATAAGAATTAAACCCTAACTAAGCTTGCCTCCTTGTCTCTGATACCAATGAACTGGGTCATCTAGAGCACAAGCAAATATTCTTTTATAACACAAGTACTCTCTTACAGATTTGCTGTATATATTTCAAACAGTCAAATTAGCTTTATGAATGTAAGGACTATCTTACAGGTGTGGTTTCCTATCAAGTAGAATGCAACACTGAGAATCCATCTCAGGGTTTCAATACTAAGTGTCTAGCACCCCTTCAGAAATGATTTTAAAAAAACGTGCTTGATTGCATGTAGCTCTGTACACAGTATAGATGGAGTAGGCATGCTATCCCATGTCAGAACAGTCATCATAGGGGTCAGAGGGACTGGCCAAGCCAGCACCTCCCAATCAGTTCATTCAAAACAATCAGATTATTCAGTCACCAACACTCTCCAAAACCACCAACTTTGGAAAATATTCCACTCACATCCACCTTGGTTCTTGCCCTCTGGATTCAAGTAGTGGCAGTCATTTGAGTCACAGTAAACGTCCTACCTTTCCAAGGACAGTACTCAGCATCTGTTCGGAGGCATTGGAAAATGATTGACAGTAACAGGAAGGGGAAAGCCTTCATCTGTTGAAGAAGACCCACCAGTGTATAGCATGTTTTGTTAAGAAACCGTCCATTCTTTCTGATGAAATGCTTGAACTCAATAGAAAGCGAGACAGACAGAGCAATAGTAATAAAAAGTGCATGGTTCTGGCATAAAAAGACTGGTTGATCAATGGAATCAAACTGAAGACGCAGAAATAAAGCCACATACCTACGGACACTTGATTTTTGGCAAAGGAGCTAAAATCATACAATGGAAAAAAGGCAGCATCTTCAACTTATGGTGCCTACATGTAGAAAATATAAATAGATCTATATTTATCTGCCAACAAAAAAACCCACAAAAATCCAAGTGGATCCAAGATCTCAATATAACACCGGATACACTAAATTTATTAGAATAGAAAGTATGGGAGAGCCTCAAACCCATGGCATAGGAGACAACTTCCTGAACAGAGCACTGACAACTCAGGTTCTAAGATCAACAATTAATAAATAGGACCTCTTGAAAATGTCTATAAAGTGGAGGACACTTTCAATTGAACGAAATGTCAGTCTGAAGATTGGGAAAAAATCTTCATCAATCCTACAACTGACAAAGGGCTAATATCAAAATACATAATGAACTCAAGAAATCAAACATCAATAAACAAAATAATCCATTAAAAATGGGGCACAGAACTAAACAGAGAATTTTTAACAGAGGAATCTCAAATAGCTGAGAAGCACTTAAGGAAATGTTCAACTTCCTTAGTAATGAGGAAAATGAAAATGAAAACAACTCTGAGATTCCATCTCACCCTGGTCAGAATGGCTAAGATCAAAATCTCAAGTAACAGCATATGCTGGCTAGTGTGTGAAGAAAGTGAACATTTCCCCATTTCTGGTGAGAGTGCAGACTTGTACATCTGCTTTGGAAATCAGTCTGGTGCCTTCTCAGAAAACTGGGAAATAGTTTTACCTCAATACACAGCTATACCTCTCCTGGCTATACACCTAAAAGATGCTCCACTATTCAACAAGGACACTTGCTTAACTATATTTATAGCAGCTTTGTTCATAATAGCCACAATATGGAAACAACACAGATGTCCCTCAACCAAAGAATGAATAAAGAATCTGTGGCACATTTACACAATGGCATACTGCTTAACTATTAAAAACAAAGAAATCATGAAATTTTCAGGCAAGTAGTTGTAACTAGAAAAGATCCTCCTGACTGAGGTAACCCAGACCCAGAAAGGCACACATGGTATGTTCTCATTTATAAGCGGGTTTTAGTCATATAGTACAGGATAAGCATACTAGGACGTGCAGAGTCAAAGAAGATAAATAAAAAGGAGGATCCAAGGGAGGATGCATCAATATCCCTTGAAAGGGGAGATAGAAGAGACAAAGAGACAAAAGAGAGGTAACAAAGTCGGAGAGGGGGCGCAGAGAATTAAGAGGGTGGAGATCAGATCTGGAAAGAGTAAGGTGGAGAGGACAGAAAGCCTGTAGAGAAAAGAGAAATGAAGGGTGGGGTTATCTCTGTGACAAGCTGAAGACCTGAGTCAGGATAGGCCCCTGGGAGGATATGAGGGGGAGTCAAGGACTGACTCCTAGTAGCAGAGGCCATAGAGACTGTAAGAAGACACCTTCTAACTAAACTATCCTTCTAGTAGAAGGAGGGGAACTCCAACCCACCCACAGAAACTTCAATCCCAAATTTACCCTGCCTACAAGATTTGCAGGGATAAGGATAGAACAGGTAGAACAGAGATTGAGGGAATACCCAACCAAAGACCTACCTTATGGGAGAGTGCCAACCCCTGACACTGTGAACAATACTCTTCTAAACTTACAGATAGGAGTCTGACAGAATTGTCCTCTGAGAGACTCTACCCAGCAGTTCATCAAAACAGATGGTGAGACTCACAGCAAAACATTGGGTGATGCTCAGGGAGTCTTGTGGAAAAGTGGGAGAAAAGAGAAAAGGGCCTGGAGGTGAAAGGAGAACCACAAGAAGACCAAAAGGGACAAGTAACCAGGGCCCAGAGGGGCTTGCTGAGACTGAAGCGTCAACCAAGGACCATGCATGAACTGGAATTAGACTCCCTACAAAGATGTAGCAGATGGACGGCTTAGTCTTCATGTGTGTCCTCTAGTAAGGGAAGTGGGGACTGCATGGGACAGTGACTCACTTGATAGTTTTTGATCACTTCCTGTTGGTAGACTGCCTTGCCAGGCCACAGGGGAAGAGGACATGCTCAGTCCAGAGGCAACTTGGTGGGCTGGGCTGGGTGGGAAAGGGAGTTGCCCTTTTCTGAGTAATAGGGGAAGGGAGAGGGGAGAGGAAAGGCTGGACTGGCAGGGGAGGAGGGGTGGGACTATAACCAGGATGTAAAGTGAAAAAAATATATATATATATATATAAATTAAAAAATAATAGAAAGTGAAGGCTCAGGTTCAAATCTGTGGTCCCTGGAAAAATACCAGTCTAGGATGAAACTCCCCAAAGAAGAGACATGAAAATAGGACAGCCTAAAAATCTGCATAAAAATGTTCTCAAAATGTATGATTCATAACTGCATATTGTCATGTTAAGACTACTAGTGAGTAAGAAAGAGAGGGATAGAGACAGAGATATAAAGATAGACACAAAAGAATAATGAAAAAATTCAGCAGTTTTCTTGGAAATCAGAAGGGTCTGGTAAATTCCTCATTTGATCTGTGAAACATCTATGTTCTTGAAAAATGAGAGCCTTGGCGGTGATGAAGAAATAGTTCTCGGATAGGAGCAAAACTGGAAGCCAAGCTTCCAGAAGATCAAAATGATTGGGCAGCAACATGAATATCTGCTAGAATAGCATTTAACAGCCTTATGTGAGAAAATAAAATCCAAATTCTCCTCATGGTAATTCAGTATCAACCCTTAATAAAGAACCCTGAAAATGAGACTCACAGAATAATAACAGTGTAAAAGATTGAAAAATCAGAACTTATGACAAATCTTAAATAAACGATAAGCTAAAAGGATACATGAGTAATGATGATTTCAGGAAACAGAAGAAACATAGATGACTAATGAAAATCTAAAAGTGATAATAGCACAGTCTCTGAAATATAACACTCAATTAGATGTGAAAAAGCTTTTACAAGAGTCAATACCCACTTCTAATAACCCTTTATAGGAATAGATATAGACCAATAGACAGACAGACGGACACACACACATACCTTCATTCATTCATAGAAGAAAAGCATTGATAGTTTTATTAAGACCAAGAAAAAGGCAGGTAAGCCTAATATACTTTAAATTCTGACACTAACATTAAAGGTATGAGCCAATGCAATTAGACATGAAAAAGGAAGAAATAAAAGTGTGTTTGTAGATGACATGAGCTTATATCCAAAAATGTCCAAAGAATCAATGGTAAACCATGCAGGAAGTGAAAGTATTAGGTAATTTTCAAACCACATATACAAAAATAAGTATTCTTTATATAATAAATAATTTATAAGGATAGTATGTAGGAGAACACTTGATTCAAAATAAATATATTCA
>JAQQSO010007562.1:0-10530 GCA_028658305.1 Pachyuromys duprasi | reverse complement strand
GAACCCACACACCTATGGAAACTTGATTTTTGACAAAGAAGCCAAAACCATTCAATGGAAAAAAGACAGCATCTTCAACAAATGGTGCTGGTCCAACTGGATATCTGTATGCAGAAAAATGAAAATAGATCCATATTTATCACCGTCCATAGAGTCCTTTTATGAGTTAAGACCAGAGCTAGCTGCTCTGGAGGACACAGAGATGATTAAGATGTGGCAGCTGTCTTGAGGAAGCCAAATACCTAGTTGACAGACAGACACAGACATTGACATAGACATAGACAAGTCTTTCTTATGTAACCTTGGGATGTGAGTTTCTGGACTTATTACCTTTCTATTTCCTTTGAAGAATTTTTCAGATTTTTCTCTCCCTAAAGAGCACTTGTGCTTTTGGTGCCTCATCTTCCTTGCCTGATTCACTCCCTTGACATGCTTCTCATATTCTTTTTTATCGACTATTCTTATTACAGTAATAGCTCTTTCCTCTCTCTTTTAAATAAGCTTTGCGAATATCCTTCTTGGCAGGAGAAGAGCCTTCCCTGGAGGCTTTTCTTTGATTATATATTTTTTTCATTTTCTTTCAACTTTTTCTGTACTTCAAGTTGGCTATTCTTAACTTTTGGTAGAATAATCTTTTAGAACTTTAGATTCTCCCCAGAAGATGTTTCTCCTTTTTTCTCCTAGTCCTCCTCCTCTTCTCCCCTCCTCTTCATCCCTCCCTCTCTCCTTTCCATGTATGTTGTGAAGTGTTGAACCCAGGACATCATACATGCTAAGCATGAACTCTACCACTAAATTATGTTCCTAGCCAACTCCTGTAGATATTAATAGTAAATAGCGTACAAGTGGAGATGAAAATCTGCCCCTAATGTGTTGGTATTGATTTTTGTCTTTGAAAAATTTTACAGAAACCGGTTAAAATTATTAAGGCTAGAGATATGCATATGTCTTATAGATATAGCTATAGTATTTTCTCATTAAAAACCACAGGGACAATGTTTACTTCAAATCTGAACTCTATAGCAAAGGTCCAACAAAATGAATTAGAAATGCCATTCTAAATCCCTCCAGTTATCATGGTTGTATAACTGTTCATTTTTATGTCTTAGGTCTTTGTCCTTCCAAGAGTATGACACTGTCAAAGTTTAAAAAGTCAGCGAGTCTCTTCAGATGGGGATGAGGGGCTGGAGAGATAGCTCAGTGGTCCAGAGCAGGCACTGCTCTTCCAGAGGACCTGAGGTAGAGCCACAGCATCCATCTGAGGTGGCTCCTAAGCGCCTAGAACCCCAGCTTCAGGGGATTCCAGTGCCTCTGGCTTCCAAAGGCACCTGCACTTCAAACTAAAAATTATAAAAATAATTTCAAAGATGTAGATTCAAATATCGATGGGCTCTTACTTCTCTCAGAATGTATTTCTACAGCATCTGTCTACGGACTAAGATGTGGCCATTTGAACAAAGACATCTGTATCCCCTTTTGCAGAACAGGGTATAATGTCTGAGATGCCCAATCAATGCAGCAGGGTCTTCTTGTTCTCCCAGAACTGTGTGCTGTTACTGTTTCCTTTCGGGTAGCTAGAAAGCCTTTTGAAGTAAAACCTCTTAGGAGTGGTTTGCATAGAGAATTTAGAATGTTTTTCTCAGAAAAAAAGGGTAATTGTTCATCTTACCTTTGATGTTTCTTGTACATTATTCTATTTTTTTCTGGTCTCTAGGGTAATTTCTTGGAAGCCACAAAAGATTATTAAACATCTAATCATACTGAATTTAATATAGTTTTCTTAAAATTTCTTTTAAAGTTTTTGTTTTATTTTCTTGGAGAGATTATACTTGTTCCTAGAATTCTTTTTCCTGGACATGTTCTCTTCTGGACACAGACCCACGGGGTCCTGGTTGATTGTCTCTGCCTAAACAGCTGTCTGATTTTGGAAACAACATAAAACGGAAAGTTTAACTTTAATGTCCTCTCCTGGCATTTGCTTTTAGTATAAAGCAAGTATTCAAAACAGTCACCAATTAAATACTATTAGCTTTTATTGACATGCATGTCAGGTCAGACTTTTAAGTAGCTCTGTCACATCAGAAGCATGGCTGGGAATGAGGGTATGCTGAAGGCCTTTCTACTGGAAATATTTAATGTGATATCATGAAGTTCAGGTCTAGGAATTACTAACATGTTGATATAAAGCACTATCAAGAGAAATGACCAATCTTCAACTGTGACACTGTTTTGAAGTTTTCAACTCCTCTCTTATAGACGTACATACTAGTATAATAGAGAAGCATAACAGATTGCAGGTCATTTGAAGAAGGCTGAAGATGGTAGCAATCTTTGATTAGCTTATGGGTCTGTGTCCTTTTGTGGCTGCAGGGACTGATATGACCAGGGTGGTAAGGACACACAGACTGGCCTCTGTGGTCTGGGCTTTCTGATGGAGAAGCTGCAGCTCCTGAAAGCTCAGCATGTTTGTCATAAAGTTGAACATGGAGGCAGAGTTATTGATACAGCTGAAGAGGAAGGCTGGGTTGTTATGTGCAGCTGAACAAGGATTCAGGGTCAGCTAATGTCAGTAGGAGCATGCTCTGTTGGGGAGCAGCCTTCAGGCTGTAAACGTGTGTGTGTGTGTGTGTGTGTGTGTGTGTGTGTGTGTGTGTGTGTGTGTGTGTGTATGGTAGGGGGAAGCACATGCTCTGTACACACTGTCAACATCTGCCTTCAGACCAGGGGAAGGCTTTGCCACTCCCATGGAGCTGAGGCATTGGCCCTTGCTATGGCCATGCTCCTGTCAAATAATACATATTCACTCAGGACTTCACTGGGTCACCACAGTTCTTAGGCTCTCATCAGTTACTCAAGAGATGGACTGTCAGAATTAGGAGGACTTTCCTGGGGCATTTACCACAATTTAATGCCAGGAGAAGAGAAGTCTGGACACACAAACACAGCTGCAGGGCTGCTTCTGTGAGGAGGGAGGTGACTGGGGTGGGAAACAGCCATTCTTCTTTGGAGATTTTAGTATTACTTTTGTTATGCCGTATTTAAAAATTCAAAACTGAAAATAGGCTTGGTATCCAGATAAATTGGGAGATGGATGTGATTCTTAGACTAAAGAAAGAAAACTGTCTTGGGGCCTAGGGATGTTGCTCAGTTCATGCAACAAGACCCCGGGCTCCATTCCTAGTACCATGAAAAATGTTATTCTCTATTTTCTCAGGACCTCTTTCAAATTGGTTTATGTTTATAAGCATTTGGAAGAAAATCATTTTCATTTTCTTCTTGATTACTTCTTCATCCAAAGAAGTATGCCTAAAATTTTTTTTAGTGAGAAACTATGTTTGTGTGTATTGTAGATGATCAATAAACACTTGCTGAGTAAGTAAACCTGACTTCTTCTATTTGGAAACCACAAGAAAACGTAAGAGGTAAGGATTTAAGTTTATGGCCCAAGGTTTCCCTGCTTAGTAAACTAAAAGATTTTATATCTCTAAAATATATCCTACAAAAATCCCTTACTTACTGTTTTAGTTAGGGTTTCTGCTGTTGTGAGGAACCATGACCAAAGCAACTTGAAGAGGAGTGGGCTTGTTTGATTTACATATCACAGTCCATTGAGGGAAGCCAAGACAGGAATTCAGAACAGGGCTGGAACTTGGAGGCAGAAGCCAATGCAAAGGCTGTGAACGACCGCTGATCATTGGCTTGCTCCCCATAGCTTGCTTAGCCTGCTTTCTTATAGAACCCAGGACCACCGGTGTTGGCATACTTTTTAAAAAAACTTTTATTTACGTTTCTTATATCTTTTTTTCCTTACTCTACCCCAATCTCTTCCAACACCCCAACACCAGGTAGGAGAGAGAAAGGGTTAGTAGGAGAGGGGTTGCAGTTTTCTTTCTTAGCTGGTTAGGATCATCAGGTTCCTTGGAGCAGTCCAATCCTTGTTGCAGATTTCCAACTACTTGTTTCACAACAGCAACCAGGAGCAGCTTTGTCCTTTCTCTGAGCTCCACACTCACTGGACTCTGGCACTTATTCTCTCTCTAGAGTCCTCAGATTAAAACTATCTGCACCTGGCAAAGAGCTCCTCTCAGAGCCCACCTGAAGCAAATAGTATGCTGCTGTGGACCATCTAAATCAGTCCCACATCTGGGAGCAAAACAAAAACATGTTTATATCCACAACACACCAGCTCAGGAATGGCACCACCCACAATGGGCTGGGCCCTCCCTCATCAGGCAATAAAAAAGTGCACTGTAGGCTCATCTACAGCTAGATCTTATGAAGACCTTGCCTCAGTTGATCCCCACTCCTCTCCAATGACTCTAGCTTTTGTCAAGTTGACACAAAACTAACCAGCATACCTATATCCAAGGATTAATTTGTATAATAAAATATGATTATACAAGTAAATTAAATACAGTATTTCAGTTTCTAAATGATTAAATCGTATTTTGTGTTGACAAATTCAGGGCCTTATGAATGCTAGGCAAGTCCTCTATCACTGAGCTATACCCCAGCTTGCTAAAGCTCTTTTGTATTATATATTAGCTAATTTTCATAATATCTCTGGTGCTAGCATCTGAGTTCAAAGAGAATACTTAAGTGGGTAATATGGATGAGTAAATGCTTTGCTTAAGATCCCAAAGGCACGGAATGACAAGATAGGTTTATTAGCCACTGAATATGTATATCTCCCCAGACTTGGGTTTGGTCCCCTAAGGTCTGCCCTGTTGCTTTTCAGAACAAAAAGATAGCTCTGGAATCTTTGTGTTTTCTTCTTTGAATGTTTTTTTTTTTCCGCTGAGGCAATAAATAAGTGGGGTTTGCTCCTGGTAAAAATTTGGCAACACAAGATGACAGATTAACTCAGATAAGAAGTGCCAGCTTGGCAAGACTTCCAATGGAGGGTTTGGGACACCAGCCCAGCCACAAAACCTTCCACCCACAATTTGCCCTGCCTAGGAGATATGCAAGAGTAAAAGAGGGAGCAGAATTTGAGGGAATGAAAACCAATGACTGGCTCAGCTTGAAACCCCTTCCATGTTATTAATGATATTCTGCTGTACTTGCAGACAGGCGCCTAGCATAACTATCATCCGAGAGGCTACATCCAGCAGCTGATGGAAACAGATGCAGAGACCCACAGGCAAACATAACCTGGAGCTTGGGGAATCCTGTAGATTCCCCAATCCTGGGGAGGAAGGGGTGAAGGGGCCAGGGAGGTCAAGGACACCAAAGAAGACCTACAGAGTCAACTAACCTGGGACCATAGGGGCTCACAGAGACTGAACTGCCAACCAAAGAGCATGCATGGGACAGACCTAGGCCCTCTGCATATATGTAACAGTTACGCAGCTGGATCTTCATGTGGGACTCCTAAAACAACAGCCTTCTCCCACAAAAAAAAGAGGGGGGCTTGAGGGGTACTGCAGGTATGGGTTAGTATCTCAGTCTACAGCTGTCTATACTAAACGTTTTGATTAGTGTGAACATGGCTTCATAGACCTTAAATGTACAAATTAACATTTATTTTCTAAATGCCAAGAGATAATTTCAGCCTCACCCTGTTCTATGTCTGGAAAAAGCAACAGAGGAAAAAGAGATTAAAAAGATTGAGCAAAACAGTTTAAATGGATCTGGAACACTCAGATACAATTTAGATATTTTACTGAATTTCACATTTTTAAAATGATACATGCTTTGAAGAAAATAATGAAAATTAAGGTTTTGGCACGTTGCCAGCTTTTTTTGCTGTCTTTCTCTTATTACATGTTTGTTGCTTCCCTTGGGGTTTTGTTTGTTTGCTGCTTTAGAATTAAACTGGTTGTTCTGGGAGAAACTTGTTTCTTAAGCTGAAATGAGTCCCCATACCCCGCCCCAACACACACACAGCTCATGTGCTGTTCACATGAGCCTTTATTGTGTTTCTTTGGCTTTAGATATTTCCTTTTTTTGTGCTTTGTAAATGTTTTCTTTCTCGTGAATTGGGTACTTACATTACAATCTCTTCTCAAAAATACTCATTTCTTTTGTAGTTTTGTGTAATAATCATTGGAACATAATCTACCCTTAGTGGTTGCCATTTATGCCTGCTACTTCTCATAAGTAGCCCATAGAACTGTTTGGCTCACATCAATGTTGAATTACAGCTTTAGACTAAAAGGCACAAAATCTCTCTTGTTTCATAGTTGTGTGTAGTACTTGAATGTTCTTTAAATTATTTCTATTTTTTTCTATTCTTAACTGTTATTCTTAGCTTTATTTCTTTATACTGAGTATTTGCTTGTGTTATGTTTCAATAAAAATAATACTGGTAAGTGCGTATTATTATTTTGACTTTAATTTCATACTGAAACATGAATATATTTGAGGCATTACAAACTTCCATTTATGATATTCTTTTAATACATGGAACAAATTCTTCTGGATAACATTATAGAGACCTGCCAATCAACACACTGAGAGTAAATCTAAGTAATGAAAATTCTTACTCTTTGGATTTGTACACGCTTTTAAAATGTCAAAAATCTGTGTAGAGCTAGGAAGATAGCTCAATTGGTAATGTGCTTGCCATACAAGCTTGAAGGCCTAAACCCACATAAAAAAAAAAAAGTACCAGGCATGATGGCACACCCTTGTAACTCCAGATTTGGGGAGATGAAAACGGGCAAATTCTCCAGGCTTCCTGGCCAGCAAGCCAGGAAGTCCCAGGCAAGGAGAGACTCTGTCTCATAAGACCAGGTTGGGGCTAGAAAGATGGCTCACCCAGCAAAGGCATAATAACCAACCTGGTAACCCAAGTTGGTGCCTCAGAATCCCAGCGATGGAAGGATAAAATCGACTAGTGAAAAATGCCCTGTGTTCACCAAGTGATTCATGTCCCCCCACAATCAAAATGTAATATGAATTAAGATTAATTAATATTAAAATGTAATGTTAAACAAGACAAGGTAGACAGCTCCTGAGAATGACCTTTCTCTCTCTCTCCCCTTCCTTTCCTCACTTTCCCTCTGTCTCTCCCTCCCTTCACATATACACACCTGAACACATACCTACAACATGCATCACGCATCACACATAAAAATATATGCACATATAAAAATATACTCAGAGATATTAAACTGTATCTCCTCAGATAGTTGTAACTAAAAGAGTAACAAGTTGAAATTCTTTCAATTCAAATATTATGAAAGCATTAAAAATCTTTGCTGAGTTTCTAATATAAAGTGGCTAATAGTCCCACTGTGAAAAAGATTAAAGCCTATTTTGAACTTTTCTTTGGGGAAGGATCATTATAAAAGTCTGTTGCACTAGTACATTGTCTTTTTTATTATTTGTTTTTTAAGGAAAGTGGCAGATGTCACTCGATTTTATAGGAGTCTAAGGAGCATTATGGTAAATTATTACTGTTTCTCCTTTGTCTTGATCAAACCCTGCCAGTCTTCAAACCCTGTAGTGTCAAACTCCTTGGCCTTGCAGGTAAGAATGAATTTCCTGTTAGGATCCCAGGGGCCTTTTCTCCCATGCTCCTTCCCCAGTGCACTGAAGGGGAGGTCCTCCTCTCCTTCCATCTGATCCTAGCTTATTAGGTCTCATCAGGACTGGCTGCATTGTCTTCCTCTGTGGCCTGGTAAGGCTGTCCCCAGCTCAGGGGGAGGTGGTCAAAGAGCCAGCCACTGAGTTCATGTCAGAGACAGCCCCTGTCCCATTTCCTAAGGAACCCATTTGGAGACTGAGTTGCCATGGGCTACATCTTGGTTGGCGTATCAGTCTCAGAAAAGACCCCTGTGCCCAGATTTTTTTGGTTCTGTTGTTCTCCTTGTGGAGCTCCTGTCCCCTCCAGGTCTTTAATCTCCCCCTTCTTTCATAAGATTTCCTCCCCAAAATTTGGCTATGCGTCTCAGCATCTGCTTTAATATTGTGCTGGGTAGAGTCTTTCAGAGGTCCTCTGTGGTAGGCTCCCTGTTTCTCCCTCTTCTGATGTCCCTCCCGTTTGCCCTTCTGAAGGAGGTTTGAGCATCTTACTCAGGGTCCTCCTTCTTGCTTAGCTTCTTAGCTGTATAGATTTTAGTATGATTATCCTATATTATATGTCTAATATCCACTTATAAGTGAGTATATACCATGTGTGTCTTTCTGCTTCTGGGATACCTCACTCAAGATGATCTTTTCTAGTTCCCACTATTTGCAACTTTCATGATTTCCTTGTTTTTAATTGCTGAATAGTATTCCATTGTGTAAATGTACCACAATTTCTATATCTATTCCTCAACTGAGGGACATCTGGGTTGTTTCCAGATTCTGGCTATTGTGAATAAAGCTGCTACAAACATATTTGAGCAAATGTTCTTGTTGTATACTTGAGAGAAACACTTAAAGAAATGCTTAACATCCTGAGTCATCAGGGAACTGCAAATCAAAAAGACCCTAAGATTTCCCCATACACCCATCAGAAAGGCTAAGATAAAAAACCCAAGTGATAACACATGCTAGAGAGGATGTGGAGAAAGGGAAACTCTCCTCCATTGCTGGTGGGAATGTAAACTTGTACAACCACTTTGTAAATCAATCTGGGACTTTCTCAGACAATTAGCAGTAGTGTTACCTTAAGATCCAGCTATACTACTCCTAGGCATATATCCAAAATATTACCACTTTTTAAAAGTTAAGATTCATGGACTAGTGAGATGGCTCAGCAAGTAGCTATATTTGCTACCAGGACTAACAACCTGAGTTCAAGTCACCCACAAGATGGAAGGAGAAAACAGACTTCTAAATGTTGTTTTTGATTTTTACATATTTACCATGTAATACAAAAAAGCTTAAGTTACTATACTTTGGGCTGGGGAGACAGCTCATTCAACAAAATGTATGCATACACATTTTTAAAAGCTAAGACCTGGCCTAGAGATGATGTCCCACACCTTTAATCCCAGGACTTGGAAGGCCAAGGCAGGAAGATTTGAGTTCAAGGCCAGCGTGGTCTAAAGAAGGAGTTCTAGGACAGCCAGGGCTACATAGAGAAACCCTGTACCTCTTTGTTTGTTTGTGACAGAATAGCCCAGCAGGGCCTGGAACTTTCTCTGCAGTTCCTCTTGCCTTAGCTATTATGCTTACTCACCTCCATCTCATTTTATGATCCATTTTAAATTCATTTTAAAGTGTGAGGTATGTGTGAAAGTTCATATTCAATAACATAGGTATGCAATTATTCTAGCACCACTTGCCAAAAAATTATCATAATTTTATGTTAAATTCTGTATTTTCCACTATAAGAAGACACACTTTCTTTATAGTATGACTCAATGTTGTACTTCTCTTGATTAAGGAAACTTTTAGTTCAGTTAGAATTGGTGAGTTTTCAAATGAATGACTTGTACACAGTTTAAGAGACAGTAAAATGTCTGAGGTATGCATTTTACTAAACCTTCCATTTAATATGGGTCTGTTGATTGATGCTTTGAATTGTCACCTTTTTCTTAAGTACCATGGTCATAATGTTTAACTCTAGAACTTGGAATCTCAGATTCAAAACCAGGTTCCAAACCATAAACTCTAGATGACTCTAACCAATCCCTCCATGCTTTAATTCCCTCATCTCTAAAATGAGAGTAGTAATAGAGTCCATCTGATAAGATAATTAAAACTTCTGAAAGCACTCAGAACCTTTGTCTGGCATTTGGTAGGCAAAATAGATATTTGTATTAAAGTAGAATATGTGCTTGCCAAGCAATATGAATTCACCTAGAGAGCTAACATTTTGCAGGGGCTGTGGGGCAGGGATGGGGATTGCTGCAGATTGACCTCACAGCCTTACACATATTAGGTGAGTGTTTTATCAGTTATCACCCCAATTGTCTTCTTATCAGAAATTTGGTGCCAGTAGTGATGATGTGTAGCATCTTGTCTGCGTCTTTCCATAGTGCTCAAATCGCTTTTTATATTTAAGGAATTATTTTGTGTACATATTTCAGCATTAATCATAAATCTGCAATAGCAATAAACTCTCCCGCATAAGACTCTGCTAGTTGGAGCAATGATGGGCAGACGAGAGAGAGAGAGAGAGAGAGAGAGAGAGAGAGAGAGAGAGAGAGAGAGAGAGAGAGAGACTGCAGGTAAGTGCCCTTAGTGTTTACAGAACCCATAAGTATGTTTACTCTGGAGAGGGAGTATAGCTAATAGATTAGATGGAATTTTGTTAATGAGCATGCATAATTACAAAATCACATTTTTCTTATTTTTACTTTTAACTCAGTGGAGACTAGAATGTGACCAAGTTTAAATGGGTACTGTCTTTAAAGATTTAACCCTTTCAAAAGAAAGACTTTGTCACCCATGAAAAATCTAGTTAGAAATCGACAGTACAGTATCAATATAATAAAGTAAGCAATGGTACTACAGAGCAATAGTAATAAAAACTGCATGGTATTGGCATAGAAACAGAATAGTGGATCAATGGAACTGAATAGAAGACCCAGAAATGAACCCACACACCTATGGAAACTTGATTTTTGACAAAGAAGCCAAAATCAT
>JAQQSO010007561.1:0-10530 GCA_028658305.1 Pachyuromys duprasi | reverse complement strand
CAAAGGGATACATACACCAAGTGGGACTCCAGAAGAGGCAACATTGAGTAGATTCTGTACATGTGTGTGTGACACACACACACATAGGCCACAGTTTGACAGCACATGTCTCCCTCAATTGCTTTCTCACCTTATATTTTTCAGCAGGGTTTCTCACTGAGCCTAGGGCTCATGATTAGCTGGCTTTGCTAGCCAGTAACCTCAAGGTTCCTCTAAGCCCTGCATCTTCAGCACTGAGACCCCAGGTGTGTGACACTACACTGGAACTTTTTCATGGATGCCAGGGCTCCAAGCCCATATCTCCATGCTTGAGCATCAAACACTACTGACGGAACTATCTCCCCAGCCCCCTTGAGCGTATTCTTGAGAGATGTAGAAGAGGAGTTTTTCACAGGGCAGGGCATTGGTTGGGGTAAAAAATAGGGTGAGCAATGGTTATCACTCTTGAGAGACTAAAAGCAGTCAGGTATGACTTGTATGTAGTGGGTATGCTGGATGGAATGTTGACCAGGTATGTGAAGCCTTCAATATATACTATGGAGTTTGGGCTTTAGGGTAAATGATAGGGAATGCTAACATGTTTTTCAAAGTAAAATTGAACACTAAATCTTATAGGTAGGGCAATAACACAAATTGTAATCCAAACAAAGATACTTGTAGCAGTAAAATCAGACACTAACTGTTTGGGACGATGGTGCCACAGGCAAGAACCCAAGCATCCTCACGAGACCAGGTGCATATGGTTCTTTTTTCATGTGCACACTTTCTGGGTTTCTGGGGTTTGCTTTTCAACTTTGACATTACACACTGGTTTGGTTTCCACTACTATTGTTGTAAATTAAAATTGATGTTGCGCAATATAATGTTTTAAATTATGAGCCCCATAATTATCATGGTGGTATTACTTAACCCACCATCACGAAAAATAAGACACAGACATCTGGTAGATTTTTAAATTGGCCTTATTTACCTTGGCTGGGCAAATAGTTTACATACCGTGTCTCATAACTCACCATCCATCTCCCAGCCCCATCCAATGCCATCTTACTTAGCCATTTCTATCTGGTCCACTTTTTTTTCATCTCTAATCCTATAAATACTTGCTTATATTTTTTTATTTTGGTGTTTTCTCTGTCCACACCATCCTTGGAGTCCTTTCTCCTGGCCTACATGGTTCCTTCTCCATCCTAACCCATCATGGCATCCTCCTTTCTTTCTGTGCATCTGTTTCCTGTGATTCTCCTGTCCTCAAAAGCCTGGGAACTTTAGCCATGCCTACCCCATTCTGCCCTGACCAGATGTAGGCATTTCATCAACCAATCAGGTATAATGTTTTAGGCAGGTTGATACAACAAAGATAGGTTTATCCAGGAAATAACCAGGTCTTGAGGGCCAGTAAATAGCATCAAAATACCAACATCAGACCAACCCCCAACATACTACATAAAGATGATATGAAGAATTATTTTTTAAAGACAGTATCTGTCCCATCTATCCCTATTTGGAATTTCAGAGCTTAGAGGGTCTTTAAAAACCACGCCGTTTACCTCCTTCATCTTTTTTTATTATTAATTACACTTTATTCATTTTGTATCCCTCCATAAACCTCTTTCTCCTCCCCTCCGAACCCCACTTTCCCTCCCCCTTCTCTACACATTCCCTTCCCCAAGTCCACTGATAGGGGAGGTCTTCCTTTCCTTCCTACTTACCTCCTTCATCTTTCAAATGAAGAGACCAAAGCTCTCTAATTGAGTTATTTCCTTCTGAGTTGGTTCATTACCTGAACCACGATCCCATTTATCCTGATTCTTCATATCACTTTTTATGTAGTATGTTGGGGTTTAGTCTGATGCAGATATTCTGATGCTAATTACTGGCCCTCAAAATCTGGTTACTTCCTGGATAGGTGTTCTGTTTTCTGCACTCCAATCCCATCCACACACTTTATGTCGTTTTCTTTGTTCTGGATACTGACATATGTTTGTGTGGCTTGCTAGGACTGGCTGTGAACATTGTGGCTCTGAAAGTGGCAAGCTCCCATGGGGCCTCTTTAAATTTGACCTCATTATAACAAGGTGGTAGGCTTTGACACATGACATTCAAAACTGAATTGCTAGCAATTTGTGTGTGTGTGTGTGGTTCTTTTATCTAGTACAATCATGTTAACTTTCTTAGCAACAGTGTGGCATTAATGGTTTTATATCGGTTTTAAAAAGGATGTTGTAGCCAGACACGGTGGTGCACACCTGTAATCCCAGCACTCAGGGAAGCAGAGGCAGGTGGATCTCTGTGAGTCTGAGGCCAGTCTGGTCTTCAAAGCAAGTACAGGACAGCCAAGGCTACACACAAGTGTTGTGTGTCCATGTGTGTTCTCACTTTTATTCACTAGCTGGATTGTCTGATATCCATACTCTGGCACTGGCTGTTTGGGTGATGCTAGGCAGATTACATTCTCTCTGTCTTAACTGATGACTTTCTATCTTTGCCTGTAGGATAAGTTGGCCAATTTGATTTTTAAGACTGTTTAGGGTATTGTTTATTTTATGAATAAAATTGCAAGGATAAGATGACTAGCCCCTCGGTCTTTCTAGTGGAAAACTTAGAAATGGGTCAGATCAAAAGCAGATTGATTGTCTGTTCTCTCTAGACATGGTGCCCCCTCAATAATTCATATTAAGATGCTCTGTCGACCATTAAAGGCTGTGGCGCCTTTATGGAGAGTCATCCCTGAGAAGTAAGTTTTGGCATTTTATTTTCCTGTGGAGACCTGGGTGGCAGGGAAGGAGGGCGTGCCAGTTGGTCATGCTGGTCAGAGAAGGAAATAGACACAGAGTCTCTTCTCTGGCCACAGGTGAACAAGCTACAAATCCTGTTGCTGTGTAAGGGAATTAAAGCTAACTCAAGTGTCCTCAGGTCTCAGTGGCATCCCTGTGAGGGCCCTTTTGAAGAAGAATCTGAGGGAACATTCATGAGAGTCTTGATTGTTTGGCCAGTCCCTGGAGTGGCTTGGCCCTGTGAGTGGTGGCTGGGGAGGGACACCCTGCAGACATCCTGCTGTGCTGCCCCAGCCCCAAGCGCCAGGCACCTTTTAAACAGCAGTTCTGTGCACTCCTTGTTGCCCATCTCCATTCAAATATTTTTATTCCGAAGAAACATTCAAACAGAAACAAAACCCCAGACCACATGGGTCCAACAGAGTTCTTTTTGAGGTGTAGACGGAGGGTTCTACATAGAGCTCTTTTTTATTTTAGGTCAGTTAGGAGTGACTCAGGCCTGTCAAACTGAGATGCCATTTGTCCTTAAGTGGAATAAGATGCAGAGATTTCTGTACTGTGTTGACTAAGGTGGGAGTCACTCTTGCCCAGGGGGTGTAAGCTTAGACTTGGAATGAGATGGCACCATTTAAATCTTGACTTCTCACCACAAGCTCCCAGGACCTGAGAAAGATGACTTTAACATCTCTTACCCTTTGATTCAGAATTAGGGTTATATGAACCTATTCCTTTATGTAAAGTTCATTGGTCAGTTTTTTTTTATTTTAATTTTACTTGTATGAGAGTTTGCCTTCATGTGTATATGCATGCCATGCTCATGCCTGATTCTCATGGAAGCCAGAATAGGGTATTGAACCCACTGAAACTGGAGTTGGGGATGGTTTCCAGCTGCCATCTGGGTTCTAGGCACTGAACTTGGGTCTTCTGCAAGACCAGCAAGTGTTCTTAACTAATGAGCCAACTCTCCAGCCCCTGGAATAACTCTCTTTTTTGGGGTGGGGTAGAGTGGGGTGGGGGGAGATTTGAGACAGGGTTTCACTGTATAGTTTTGGCTGTCCTGGACTTGCTCTGTAGACCAGGCTGGCCTCGAACTGACAGAGATCTGCCTGCCCCTGCATCCTTGAGTACTAGAATTACAGGCGTGTGCCATTGCACCTGGCTCTGGGATTATTTTCTATATGTGCAAGTTCATATCCTACAAAAACAATAGGGAGGGCTGTATAGCAACATGTACATGTTTTATGACCCAAAAGGTCATTATTATAAAAACTCAACACTTCTTACTTCTGAAGCATGATAGGAACATTGTTTACTGTGGTACCTTACAGAATGTTATGGCTATGTGGGACTGGGATTTCAGAATTCCATGAATTGATTTTCCTCATCATTATTACAGAAAGAGGATTTCAGGACAGCTGTTATATCTACAGATGCACAATTCTATTCTCTGGTCTAAACAAGATCTTCAGAAACTAAACATCATTTCTGACTTTTTGATACAGATAGGCTGAATGTGTATGAACCTGGGATACCTATATACATGCATGCACAAACATACTCATACACATGGATTGTCAAATTTAGTAAATAAGAATTATGGCATATGGTGTGCTCATACAAATGTGGTTTAATGATGGGGATATGTTCTGAGGAGTCTGCTGTTAGACAGTTTCATTAATATGTAAATATAGTGTGCAGTCACACAAACGGAGACAGCTATGAGTGCCACTGTGAGGTAGTATAACCTTACAGGATCACCATCTTACACGATTGTCCTTGGATGGATGTTGTTAACATAACACATGGCTCTTCTAATAGGTCACATTTGTTATTCGTCTGTTTAAATTCAACTGGATATCCAATTTAATGGGATCACATCGGATTCTTTATGTAGCAATCTTGATGTGCAAAGGAAACACCACATTTTAGATGGCAAACTATTCTGTTGAGTACATTTTCTTTTTCCTGTTTCCATATTATGCTAGAAGTAAATTTAAGCCCAGAAAGTGCTTCACTTGTGGTGGGTGGTGATTTCGGTGAGAGATGTACCCATAGGCTCAGGTTTTGAGCACTTGGCCTGTAGTTTTTGGTGCTGCTTTGGGAAATGGTGGAGAAGAAGCCAGTGGGGCAGGCTTTTGGGTTTCATACCTTGACCCTATATCCAGCTTAATCTCAGCTTTCAGATGATGTTGAAGGTGTGAGCTCTCAGCTTCTTGCTCTAGCTGCCTTTAAGGACGCTGGAACCATAAGCCAAAATAAACCCTTCCATAAGTTGCAACAGAAAAGTGACTAATACCTTATTTACTATTTCTCATTTTTATTTAGGTTTGTGTGAAAGTAAAGGGTCCTGTCTAATCAAAGAATTGTATGATTATTTCTCTGAAACTAAGCATCTGCCTGCTTGTGAACAAATAATTTTACATACTTGTGGGTCAAAACTGAATTATTTTCCTCTTTTACATATTCTTAGCCCTACTATTTGAAAAGAAGCATTTAAAGTACATCTGCTTGTCACATAAGCAAATACTTTTTTTTAACCCTTTTTGAGATAGGGTCTTATGCCACAGCTCAAGGTGGATTGGAATTCATCATATAGTGCAGGTTGGCCTTGAACTCATGACACTCCTGCTACAGCCTTTTTGTGGTAGGATCATACATGAAAGATACCATGCCAGGTTAGTAGATTTGCTTTCTCATGTTTATTATAACATTGCTATTTTTTTTCTTTGTGGTCTAAGCTACAGCCTGTGCCTCTGAGAAGCTTTTTATTCATGTATTTGCTCAAAGATGATAGAGTCTAGACTGAATATGGTCACAGCTTTACTTAAACCCTGGAAGGTCTCCTTCTTTAATAGAGGATATATCAGAATGATCCAAAGCAAATATGAAGTCCTCACAGGGTGACACAGCAATAACAGCATCTTTTTGAAGAAGTGGGATTTAATTTGGCATCAGGAGACTGGAAATTCATGGCTTCACCTATTTATCCTGTCTAAGTAGACTTTTGTTGACACAAAGAACACTGCATTTTGAGGAGGGTTTCCATGAGTTCATTCTAAATGGGCATTTCTGTGCTTCAGAAAGCTTCTCTTTATGTGGCAAGTGCTAATTCATTAACCTCCCCTCTTACCCCCCCCCCACGCTTAGGAAAGGGAAATTAGGTGTAAAGGAGCCTAGCCTTAAAGGACCCACTAAAGAGACCCAGGGACAAAAAATTTTGCTGTGGCCAATGAGTCACTGTTTTGTAGTGAAGGGATTAGCTCAGCTGACCTTGCTGAGCCCACCATGTGCAGCTTGGATTTTTCATAAGCTGGCCTGGTTCCAAAGGAGAGGCCACACTGTGAACCTCACTTCAGTCAGTGGGTTCTGAACAAAACTGAGAGAAGCCCTAGACATCCTGCAAGCAGTGTGTGTTATGTAGGGTGTGTGTGTGTGTGTGTGTGTGTGTGTGTGTGTGTGTGTGTGTGTATAGTGACTGAATAGTTAAACAAAAGTTGTGGTAATAAAGCCCTCTCTGTATCTCCTTTAGTAAAGACAAGATAGATATTTTCATTGCAAATACTTTCTTAGTCTTCATGCTTATATCCCACAGTGTTCAAAAAACACTAATGACTGAGAGGAGTTACTTAAGATGGGGGCAGGTACAGTAGAAAACAATGTGATCTGTAAGGCTGTGCTGCAGATTATTGTACAAACTGGGTACAGGGTGAAGACTGACAGCCTTCTTTACTAGAATTTTTTAGTATTTAGTTCAGTCTGGATTTTAGCACCTCTGAAGCAAAAACATCTGTCACTAATGTATCTGCACATGAAACACTATATAGTAAAGTAGTTGGAAATGGGAACAGAAAATATATTTCCTTGGGTATGTTTTGCTCTGTCTACAGCATTCAACAAAACTGTGTGGCTTTTTATAGAGTGGCTGTGTCATCCCTTGGCAACTACTGACCCATAACTAGCACTTGTGGGCATGTATGTAGTTCTATTGCTATGTGGCTTATTGGGTTGTATAATAACCCAATTGACCCATTGACTCATTGGCTTTGTTACTTTGTTTGTTGTTTTGCCTTTGAGACAGAGTTTCTCTATATAGCCTTCATTGTCCGGAAAGTCACTTCTGTAGGATCTTGAACTTAGAGATCCACCTGCCTCTGCCTCCCAAGCGCTGGGAGGAAAGGAGTGTACCACCACTCCTGACTGTTAAGTGTAGGTATTTAAATGCTGTTTCAAGCGTAGTTGAATTTTGTTGAAAGGTTATTTTCTGAACTGTGTCTTTTGTCAGTTCAGTTGACTTCCATCTTTTTCGTAGTTTAACACCTAACAAAATATTTTCAGTTTGCTGCACTTTTCAATATAACTGAAAAAAAATTCAGTGCTAAATCTTTTTAAATAGTTATAGACAGACTTAATTTTCAAATTTTTATTCATTTTTAATATAAATTTTGATAACTAAATTGTTAAACCATTATGAATTTTTATTTTTATTTAAATTTTCAATATATATTATATTAAATTGAGTACCATTTGGCCAATTGCAGTTTGATTTTAATTTTTTTCTCTACTCAATTTTAACTTTTGCTGGGTCAGTACTTTCAGTCTTAAGAGAGTGTCTAAAAATGTATGCTGATGATGATGGCTCACTAATTATTGGAACTCATTGAGTCCTAGGACTGAAACAAAGGGGGATGGATTCTCGCTCAAAACCTTACTTTGCCATGTGAGAATTTCCTGCAATGTATTTTTATTACATCCACTAACCACTCCCCTCTCCTCCCAAATCCACCTCCTTCCTTACCCACCCAACTTTGCATCATCGTTAAAAAAAAAAAAGCCAACTAAAGGGCACCATTGAGTCCAATTTTGAACAAGAATCTTAATCTCTTTAAAATTCAGTCCATTTATTGGCCAAACACAGGAAATACTTTCTCCATGATTGTATGTGGTGGCCAAGAAAGATCATCTTTTTATAGGAAGCACTGTCCTTGTGTCAAAGATGGATGCTTTTACAACTGCTTATATATAGCTTACAATTTTAAAAATGTTTGGCGTGCTATGTGAGAAACACCCTGTGGTGTCAAAGGTTCTATTCTAGCTTCAGGTTCACTGCATGCTAGCAAGTGACATTGGGTAGTCCATTTAACCTTTGTGACAACTTCCTATCCATTCCGTGATGGCCTGCACTATATCAGTGTTTTGTCAAGTGTGATCCAAGGACCACCTGTATCTGAGTTACCTAGGATGCTTGATAAATAGCATTGGGTATCTGCCCAGACCTATTGTAGTATATAATCTTTGTGTTAGCATTCAGACATGTCAGTCACACAAGCCTGACAGCGCCACCAGTCTCTAGGTTTGCTTAGAATTACCTGGTATTCAACTTGTTTTTGTTTAATTTTAAATTCTACTTTTCACCTTTTCTACCAAAACTGGCACTATTCTTTTTGGTTCCCTCTAAATATTGAGTACCTCAGTCTCTGCAAGACACCCTGGGCTCAGACTTTTTAACTTTGTTGGTCTCTTATGGGGCTCTTGTTCCCTCCATGTCCTTCTCCCCCTACTTCTTCCAGAAGACTGCCTGCACTCTGCCCAAAGTTTGGCTCTGATTCTCAGCATCTTCTTCGATCCCCTGTTGGGTGGATCCTTTCAGAGGACCCCTTATAGTAGGCTCCCATCCTGTTTCCTCTCTTCCACCGCTTCTGGTGTCTATCCTGTTTGCCATTCTGAATGAGATTTAAGCATCTTCCCTAGGGTCCTCCTTAGTGTTTAACTTCTTTAGGTCGGTATATTTTAGTATAGATAAATTACATGGCTAATATCTGCTTATAAGTGATGCACCATCCAATACATACATACATATATGCATATATATATACATATATATATGTATATATATATATATATATATACATGTACATGAAGACAGAGAGAATGAGTGAAAGAGATTAGGCTTCAGATAGCTAAGATGATATGCATATCTATACGTACACATGTGTATATGTATATATATGTATGTATATATCTCTGTATTAGTTATTTTTCTGCTGCTGTGACAAAATACTCTAACCAAGATAATTATATTTAAAAAGTTTATTTTGGCTTTTTGTGATGGAAAGGTAGGAGTTTATCACAACAAGAGGCATGGCAGCAAGTGGCAGGAATGGGGAGGAACAGGAGCTGAGGGATCATATCCTCAACCTTAGCACAAAGCAAGAGGGAACTGGAAGTGGTTCAAGGGAGTGAACTCTCAAAGCCCATCCCCAGTGTCATATGCCCTCAGGCAAGGCTGTCCAACCTCCCCAAACAGGGTCACCAACTGGGGGCCAAGTGTTCAAATACCTGAGGCTATGGTAGGCCCTTCTCAATCTAGCCTCCGTAATCCCAAATTTAGGAAAGAATGACTACTGTGTTTGGGAATGCCACCCCCCAGATCTGGTTCTGTTTCTTCTTTGCCGTCAAGAACATTGTAACTACATGTACACCACTCAGTTCAATGGCATGATTTCTTCCTGTGGGAGAAGGTAGATGCTGAAGTGTCTCTTGCTCCTCTTTGGGCAACTCTCTTCCATTGCTGATGGGAGTGCAAACTTGTATAACCACTTTGGATATCAACCTTGCACTTTCTCAGACAACTGGGAATAGCTCTACCTCAAGACCCAGCTCTACCACTCTGGAGCATATCTGAGAGATGTTCCACCATACAACAAGAACATTTGCTCAACCATGTTCATAGCAGCTTTATAGCCAGACTCTGGAAACAACCTAGATGTCCCACAACTGAAGAATGGATAAAGAAACTGTGGTGCATCTACACAATGGAATACTACTCAGCTATTAAAAACAAGGAAATCATGAAATTTTCAGGCACATGGATGGAACTAGAAAATATCACCCTGAGTGAGGTAACTCAGACCCAGAAAGACATTCATGGTATATACTCTCTTATAAGCAGATACTAGCCATATGATACAATCCACAGACCCAAAGAAGCCAAATAACAAGGAGGACCCTTTGGAGGATGCTTAATTCTTATTCAGAAGGGCAAATAAAATAGATACCTGAAGTGGTTGAAGAGAGAGAACAGGATGAGAGCCTACCATAAATATGCTCTGAAAAACTCTAACCTGCAGGGAATGAAAGCACATGAGGAGACTCATAGCCACACTTTGGACAGAGAGCAGGGAGTCTTATGGAAGAAGGGGGGGAGGAATAGAAAGACCCAGAGAGGACAGGACCTCCACAAGGTGACCAACAAAGCCAAAAATATCTGGGGCCATGGGGAGCCTGCAGAGACTGATGTATCAACCAAGGACCATGCATGAAAAGGGCATAGATCCCTGCTCAGATGTAGCCCATAGTCAGTTCAGTCTCCATGTGGGTTCCATAGTAAGGGGAGCAGGAGCTGTCTCTGACATGGACTCTGCTGCCTACTCTTTGATCACTTCCTCCTGGGCCTTGTCAGACCACAGAGGAAAAGAATTCAGGTACTCCTGATGAGACTTGATAGGCTGGGGTCAGATGGTCTGGGAGGAGGGCTCCCCCTTTCTGTGAACTAGGGGATGGGGGAAGGGAGGGGACCAGGAGAAGACAAAGGAGGGGACTACAATTGCGATATAAAATGAATAAATTATAAAAATAAACATATAAATAAATATCTGAATAAATAATAAGAGGGAGTGGGAGTAAGTTTGCCACAGATATAGTTAGAAGGCATATGGAGCCCTGCTGTTCTAAAGCCTGCAGCCCCAGTGGAAAGAGT
>JAQQSO010007560.1:0-10532 GCA_028658305.1 Pachyuromys duprasi | reverse complement strand
CCGAAATATATTGATTCTACTCTCACTGAATAGTCACTTGTTTTAATTTTTAAGGTAATTTCAATGTATTATAATAACAGTAAAACATAAATTATCTTTTCAGATTTATTAAAGATACCAGCATTCATATTCTCTATCTATCTATCTATCATCTATCTATCTATCTATCTATCTATCTATCTATCTATCTATCTATCTATCTATCTAACTATCTAATCTAGCTATCATCTATAGATCTCTTCTTTATATCTATTCTTTCTTTTCTTTTGAGATAGAATCTGAATATGAAGCCCTAGCTTGTGTGGGATTCACTGTGTAGACCAGGCTGGCTTCAAATTAAGAGATTCACCTGTGTCTGCCTCAGACTCTGGGGTGCTGAGATTAAAGGCATGTGCCATGATAGCTAGACTTTACCATGCAGTCTCTCTACATATAGATAACACCTTTAAGATTAACTGCAGGGATAGAGTGATGGTTCAGAAACTTCTGCTCGTGTAGAGGACAGTTCAGTTCTCAGCATCCACATAGTGGCAGTGCTCAAAAATGCCTGTTACTGGTTCCATGAAGTCTGATGTCCTCCTATGAGAGTCCACAAATAGTAGCATTTACATGAACATACACAGACACAATGTACAAAAACAAAAGGTGAATATATTGTCAATTCTTTTAATTTGTTGCTGTGGATATGAGTTTCTATATAGTGGATTTTTTTCCTCAGTATAATCTGTTCCCATCTGATACCTTCTTTTAAGTAATATTTTTATTGTTTTTTGAGATTATAATTTAATTACAACATTTCTGCCTTCCCTTCACTCTTTCCAAACCTCCTGTATATTTCTCCCTACTCTTTTTCAAATCCATTGCCTCTTTTATCACTAATTGTTATGTCATGTCTATATGTAAGCATGCATATATATCCCTAAATATAACCTCTTCAGTCCACATAATGTTACTTGTATGCATGTTTTCAGTGATGACCTTTGGCATTGGAGAAACAGTTCCTTTGCTCTTCTTCAGGGAAGACCTCTCCTCCTCCCAGCTCTCTTTTATTCCCTTTAGTAAAGGGAAGCAAGGCCTGGTACTGGAAACCTAGCTAACTGCTCCATGCTAGTGAAGTCATGGATATTTGAGGAGAATGTGCAACCACTAATTTACATCAGAGTGCAGAGTTATGGAGCGTTGTTCCGGTGGATGTATCTGCAAACATTCATTCACAATGCAGAACAATGCAGAAGAGTGGGCAGAAAGCCTGTAAGAGACAGAGAAGCACGGAGTTTGCTGCAAGACTGTGTCTCCTAGGAATGTCAGAAGCTATACCTCAAGTCTCACTAACAAGACTGCCAAAGCTTGAGTTGAACAAGGATGACACCAATAAAGATACCAAACTGTATGGAGAAAAGCCCATGAGAAGCCACTTTATAGAAACTGGCTTGCTTTCTTTCTTTCTTTCTTTCTTTCTTTCTTTCTTTCTTTCTTTCTTTCTTTCTTTCTTTCTTTCTTTCTTTTAAATCAAACGGTAAGTTGCAAACATATTTATTTTTACATACATGAGTCTAAAAAACACTAGTCAATTAACAGAGATGTTACTACTATGTAATTTATGGACCTTATCAAAATACCAAAACTTATTTCAGTAACTAATCCAGTATCATTATTGCTTTTTTGATTTGTTGGTTTATTGTCCTTTAACCTGGAAGAGTGCTCCTCCATTTCACTGTATGCTTTTGAAGAGTTTAATTAGTGATTTTGTATGCTGCTGCAGGATTTTAATTTGATTCTCTTCCCCATTAGATTCAGGATAGGAATGTTGGTCAAGAAGTGCATGGAGTGACACTATGCCTTTCAACTGCATATCTCAATAACACTGATAATTTGCTCCAATAGAGGTAGTTTTAAATGTGATAGGTGTGCAAAATTGAAGACTACCACAATACTATACTGTAAGTCATGTATTCGGTTATTTTTATTAATTTATATTTTTATTAATTACAATTTATTCACTTTGTATCTCAGATGTAGCCCCCTCCATCCTTTCTTCCCAATCCCACCCTCCCTCTATTTTCTTCTCCTATGCCCCCCAGCCCACTGATAGGGGAGATCCTCCTCCCCTTCCATCTGACCCTAGCCTATCAGATCTCATCAAGACTGGCTCCATTGTCTTCCTCTGTGGCCTGGTAAGGCTCTTACCCTTTAGGGGGAGGTGATCAAAGGGCCAGCCTCTGAGTTCATGTCAGAGAGAGCCCCTCTTCCCCTTACTAGGGAACCCACTTGGAGACTGAGATGCCATGGACTACATCTGTGCAGGGGTTCTAGGTTATCTCCATGAATGATCCTTGGTTGGAATATTGGTCTCAGTCCTCATTCAGAAAGGCATTGGAAGAAGGAGAAAACAGGGAACAGGACAGCAGCCTACCACAGAAAGCCTCTGAAAGACTCTACACAGCAGGGTATGGAAACTGATGCTGAGACTCATAGCCAAACTTCAGGCAGAGTGCAGGGAATCTTATGTAAGTTATTTTTTTTTCCACAAAGTAGTATCTGTGAGAATTCACTTTAAGATAATACAAATATTCTGCTTTCCACTATGTTAGAATTCATTGATGATTCTCAAGTGACTATTTACAGCTCTAATGGTTTCAAAACAATGTCATTTTTTATCATTCATATCCATCATAGAAAAGAGGTATAGAGAACAGATCAAAAACAAAACAAAACAAAGAAATCCAAGTTTGTGGCTATCAGTGTATTTATACATGGTTCTTACACTTGTCATATGCCTCTTTGCAGACATGGCCCTGGCTTACTACCAACCACACATGGGGCAGAGAGGCAGCTGCTCCTCTTATAATATGTTCCCTTAGAGTCTTTAGAGTTGCTGAATTTGTGCTGGAGCAAGATTCTTGGATAATGCAGGAACAGTTGTGGTCCTAAAGAGTTCAAGTAGGTGCTGCAGTCATAGGCCAGGAGAAGACATGGCACTCATGATTTCCTCAGCATTTTCTTCTATTTCTATCATTCTTTCCACCAGAAAATTTTCTGTCACCAGTATTTTCATGGTAAGAAAATGTTATACAAACTAATTTTATCCCACAGACTGGTTCAGAGTTCCTTACATCACACTACCACAACTACATTGTGCTTTTATCCATTGATTTTTATGTATGTATTTTATGTATATTGCAAAAGAGTGCTCTATTTGCAAGTATGCCTCCATGACAGAAGAGAGCCTCACATTCCATTATAGATATTTGTAAGCCACCATAAGGTTGCTGATAATTGAATTCAGGACTTCTAGAAAAGCAGCAAGTGCCCTTAACCAGATAGACATCTCCCTAGACTTTCTTTATTGATTTTTTAAACAATGTGTTTGTTGTCTTATATACTCATATATTTGGTTTATAAACATGTGACCTATTTGAATCATGTGCAACTAGACAATGCTAACTCAAATCTTCTATTTTTGCTTTTAATGTTTGCAATTCTGTCATATAAGGCAAAGAGTACTGGCTCTTATATTTCTAATGTATTTATTTACTTTCTTATAAGGTACTTAAAAACATAGCTTAATAATTTTTATTTTTCTTTCGGAAAACTGTCCATAATTCAGTAAGGATACTATTAATTCAGGTTTTAAAACCTGAATAATTTAAGAGGAAGTTATATGAAATTTACCATCACTCATTCTTCTCAACAAATTGTCAGCCTAAGATACTCTAAATAATAATAGTTATAAAAATAATTTTAAGGTTTTTTTTATTTTCTTTTTTGTTATTAATTACAGTTTATTGACTTTGTATCCTACCTGTAGCTCCTTCCATCCTCCCCTCCCAAACCTATTCTTCCTCCCTCTACCTGATACCCCAACCAAGTACCATGCATGTAGATAACCTTGAACCCCTGCACAGATGGAGCCCATGGCAGGTCGGAGTTCAAGTGGGTTCCATAGTAACGGGAACGGGGACCGTCTCTGACATGAACTGTTTGGCCTGCTCTTTGGTCACCTCTACCTCCAGGGGTGGAACCTTACCAGGCCACAGAGAAAGACAATTTTTAAGGTTTTTAAACATTTTTTTTTAACTTTTAAATTTATTGACTGTCTCTGACATGAACTCAGTGGCTAGCTCTTTGATTGTCTCCCCTTAGTGGGGGGAGCAGTTTTGCTAGGCCACAGGGGAGGACAATGCAGCCAGTTCTGATGAGACCTGATAAGCTAGGGTCAGATGGAAGGGATAGAGGACCTCCCCTATTTGTGGATTTGGAGAGGGGCATAGTAGGAAAGGAGGGAGGGTGGGATTGGGAGAGCTGAGGGAGGGGACTACAGCTGGGACACAAAGTGAATAAACTTTGATTAACATAAAAAATAAAAATTAAAAAAGAAAAAAAATTATGTATACAGCTTTTATTTTTTAATCTAAATTTGCCCAACAACATAACAGGCTGTTGAGTAGTTCCTTTATGCTTTGATACTTATCAATCTCATTATGGTTTGCATGAGAAAGAGCACAAACACACACACACACACACACACACACACGCCTAGATATAGATCCCTCTAATTTTGGATCAGGCTGTTTCAGTCTCTCCCTTGTGTAAACTCTTGTCTTACTTTGTTAAATAAACATCTTTTTGAAGGGTATGTGTGTCTACTGAATCTTTGTTCCCTTTGCAAAAGGTCAAAGGAGAAAACTTTACATGCTAAATAGAAAGGAGGTTAATAAAATGCATTAATATTTTTCTGTAATTCTCTTTCTTGTCAGAGTTATTTTACATTTTATAGCTTTCATAAAACTTTAATAATCCTTCTAGCAAATTCTTAGCTTGTCTCAGATACCTGCTAAATAGTAGCAAGTATATTACTTTTCATTTCCTTTCCCGCTGATAGAAAAACCACCGTCTAACCCTTGTGTTTTCTTGTAGATAGTGAGGATAAACTTCTAAAAGAAAAATATTTGACCTAAGTCAAAGTCATGATCTATGTGAATTTGTGGTTTGATTTTTAGTACATTTGATAAATACCATATGACTTATTTCCATTTCAGTTTAATCCAGATACCAAAGTATTAGTTAATAGTCAAAATAATTGAGAGAACGTTCTATTATCTGCCTTATATACTTAAAAAATGAGAATTTAAATTGAACTCAAAGTACTTCCAATCCAAATGAAGAATATCTGTATTTATTTACCTCACCACAAGCTGTAAGAAATTAAATATGTGCCACAGATTTTTTCAATCTATTCAGGAGCCTGTCAGAGTTGTCCTCTGAAAGATGCTACCCAGCAGCCCCTCAAAACTGTTGCTGAGACACACACACCCAAACATTGGGCTTAGGATTAGAGATAGGGCATAAGGAGTCTTGTGGAAAAGTGGGAGGAAAAAGAAAATGACCTGCAGGTGACAGGAGCCCCAAAAGAAGACCAACAGAGCCAACTAATCATGGCCCAGAGCCGCTTGCTGAGACTGAAACATTAACCAAGGACAAAGTAAGAAATGGCCCTAGACACCCAACAAAGATGTAGCAGATGGGAAGTTTAGGCATCATGTCGATTCTCTAGTAAGGAAAGTAAGGACTGTATAAGACATGGACTCACTTGATAGCTTTTAGATCACTTCCCCTGGCAGGACTGTTTGTGCCAGGCCAAAAGATGAGCTAGGTGGATGGGAAAGGATGCTCCCCTTTTCAGAGGGATAGGAGAGGGGGAAGGAGAAAGGGTGGGAGGGTGGAACTGAGTGTGGAGGAGGGATGTGACTACAACCAGGGTGCAAAGTGTATAAAAAATAAAATTATTAAAAATAAATTAAATAATTTCAGGTAATATACTGACATAAAATAATGTGTATGGCCATGAGTTCCATTTACAGATAGTGGATTCAGTGAATGTTTAATTAAGAGCGTCACCATTCCCACCAGCAATGGAGGAGGGTTCCCCTTTCTCCACATTCTCTCCAGCAAGTATCGTCATTGAGTTTTTGATCTTAGTCACTGTGATGGGTGTAAGGTAAAATCTTATTGATCATATTGATTTGCATCTCCCTGAAGACTAAGGACATTTAGCATTTCTTTTTGATATTCCTCTACAGAGAATTCTCTGTTTATCTTTGTACCCCATTTTTTAATTGGATTAGCTGATTTGTTACTTTTTTAACATTTTTATTTTATTTTATATTAATCACAGGTTATGTACTTTGTATCCCAGCCTTAGCCCTCTCCCTCATTCTCTCCCACTCTCTCCATCCCTCCCTCATCTCCTCCCTGCCCCTTTCCAAGTCCACTGTTAGGGGAGGACCTCCTCCCCTTCCATCTAACTCTAGCTTATCAGGTCTCTTCACAACTGGCTGCAATGTCCTCTTCTGTGTCCTAGCAAGGCTGCTCCTCCCTCAGGAGGGGGGAGGGTGTCGAAGAGGCAGCCATTGAGTTCATGTCTGAAATAGTCCCTGTACCCCTTACTAGAGTACCCACTTGGATATTGAGCTACCATTTGCTACATTCAAGCAGGGGTTCTAGGTTATATCCATACATGGTCCTTGGTTGGATAAACAGTCTCATAAAAAAACCCCTGTGCCTTGATATATTTGGTCCTTGCAGAGCTCCTGTCCACTCCAGGTCATACTAACTCCCCCTTCTTTCATATGATTCCCTGCACTCTGCCAAAGGGTTGGTTATGTGTCTTAATGTTTCCTTTGATATGATTTGTTATTTTTTAACTTCTTAAGTTTTTCTTATATTCTGGATATTAGCCCTCTGTCAGACATAGGGCTGGTGAAGGTCCTTTCCCAGTATATAGGCTGTTGTTTTGTTCTGACAACAGTGTCCTTTGCTTTACAGAAGCATTTAAGTTTCATGAGGTCCCATTTATTGATTGTTGCTCTTAGAGCCTGTGCTGTTGGTGTTCTGTTCAAGAAGTTGTCTCCTATTCCAATGAGTTCTAGGTTCTTCCCCACTTTTTCTTCTAACAGATTTAATATGTCTGGTTTTATGTTGAGATCTTTGATCCCCTTGTACTTTAGTTTTGTGCAGGGTGATAAATATGGATCTATTTTCATTTTTCTGCATGTAGACATCCAGTTAGACCAGCACCATTTCACCATTTGTTGAAGATGCTGTCTTTTTGCCATTGTATAATTTTGGCTTCTTTGTCAAAAATCAAGTATCTGCAGTTGTGTGGATTTTTTTTTCTGGGTCTTTGTATTAGCACTTTGGAAATCAATCTGGTGCTTTCTCAGACAATTAGGCATAGTGATTCCTCAAGATCCAGCTATACTACTCCTAGGCATATATCCAAAAGATGCTCAACTACACAATAAGGACATTTGCTCAACCATGTTTGTAGCAGCTTTATTTGTAATAGTCAGAACCTGGAAACAACCCAGATGTCCCTCAATTGAGGAATGGATACAGAAATTGTGGTACATTTACACAATGAAATATTACTCAGCAATTAAAAACAAGGAAATCATGAAATTTGCAGACAAATGGTAGTATCTAGAAAAGATCATCCTGAGTGAGGTATCCCAGAAGCAGAAAGACACACATGGTATATACTATAAATATATTATAAATATATTTAATTATAAATATAAATTATAGGTCTAGTATCCATATAAGTGGATACTAGACCTATAATTTAGGATAAACATACTAAAATCTGCACACCTAGTCTAAGCAAGAAGATGTTCCCTGGGTAAGATGATCAATCCTCACTGAGAAAGACAAATGGGATGGTCATTGGAAGAAGGAGAAAACAGGAAACAGGACAGGAACCTACTGTGGAGAGCCTCTGAAAGACTCTACCCAGGAGTTTAACAAAACAGATATTGAGACTCTTAACCAAACTCTGGCAGAGTTCTGGGAATCCTATGAAAGTGGGAGATAGTGAGACCTGGAGAGGACAGGAGCTCCACAAGGAAAGCAAAGGAACCAAAATATCTGGGCTCAGGGGTCTTTTCAGAGACTGATGTTCCAACCAGGGACCATTCATGGAGATAACCTAGAACCCCTGCTCAGATATAGCCCATGGCATCTCAGTCTCCAAGTGGGTTGCCTAGTAAGGGAAACAGGGACTATTTCTGACATGAACTCAGTGGCTAGCTCTTTGATCACCTTCCCCTGATGGTGTAACCGCTTTTCCAGGTCAAGGAGGAGGACAATACAGCCAGTCCTGATGAGAATTGTTAAGCTTGGGTCAGATGGAAGAGGAGGAGGACTTCCCCTATCAGTGGACTAGAAGAGGAGAATGGGAGGAAATGAGGAGAGGAGAGTGGGATTTGCAGGGAATGAGAGAGGGGAGCGACAGCTGTAATACAAAGTGAATAAACTGTAATTAATATAAAAAATAGACATTTAGTAAAAAAGAGTGTCACCATAAGCAAAGCAATATAAACCTTCAGTTCTTTTTTAAAAAAAGCACAAGACTATTACTAATAGACATTTGCTTAGCAAAACCCTGAACCCATAAAGTTTCCAAAATTCCAAAATGACTTCCAAAATTTGAGCTGAACGTGAACAACCCTAAAAGACATACCAAAGTGTAAGGGAAAGTTCATGAGACCCCAGCTATAGGCAACTAAAGAAAGCTGGGAGTCAGAGACGTGGCCCTACCCAGGGAAGAATACACCAACTGGTTGTCCAATGCCAAACAGTCAGCCCTGAAAAGCCACCTAGAAGTGACATTGTACAGACCAATCAGGTTACATATTTGTATATGAATGCATGCAATCACAATTATTTGATAAAAAAGAGGTCATGAATTTGGAGAAGAGCAAAAGTAGCAATGGGAAGGCTTGGAGGGAGGAAAGGAAAGGGAAAAATGTCATAATCTCAAAAACAAAGACAAACAAGGAAACACACACACATACACAAACACAGGACTAAACTGGGGAGTGCCACCTAGTTTGCATTGCAGAGACAGTATCTGTTTTTTCTCTGGGTTCAATTTGAAACTCCAGGACAGCCTTTCTTTTTTCAGCCTATAGACACTGCATTTGTTGCAGGTGATCTGTCTTCATTGAAAGCTTCACTCAAGTGCCTTTAGCACTTATTGCTGTTAACAAGAATAGGGGCGGTCTTAATCCACTGTCAAGAGAGATCCAGGAGAAATGGCAAAGATGATGAGGAGAAAATACATAAACATAAAAGAGGCTCTGTGGAAATTAAAAATGCAAGCAATAAACACAACCTGACAAATGAACTTTGAAAGAAGGAACAAACTCTCAATTTCAAACAGAAGATTTCAGGGAGTTAGCTATAAAAGAATTACCACGGAAAGGTAGATAATGTTTTAAATCGTCCCTTTCCTTATCCATGAAAAGACTATTGACTATGAGTTCTGAGATATTGAGAGAATGTAAAATGACCTTGCCTCAACTGTTAGGGTGAAATAAATTAAACTTATTTGCTAAGTAAGCGTGGAGTTTATTGGCTATTTATGACAGACTGGTTTATCATTAGTTTGTTTTTAATAAAAGGAGATAGGATAAATTGGGAAGGAAAATATTCCTGGTCATCTTAGCTCATTTTAGCATCCCCTATGAATTACTCATTGATTCTGGTTTGACCTTCAGCCCAAAAAATCTATGAGTTTATGAATCTTAATCTTTAAAATATGACAACAAATAGGCTTTGTTCTCCATCCTCTATGAAAAATATTATTGCAGATTATTGTATAGAATTACATTTATACTGTAATTCTGGTTCTATTCTTGATATTAATAAGTTGCAAATATCATGGCAAGGATATTTGTAAAAGGGTTTGGGGAAAAGTAATCAACAAATTTTGATTTTAATGAGGACCAGAGTTTAAATCTCCTGAGCTTACAGATAACCTACCTCTGGGTGGGGTGGGGTGCAGCCTTCCCTGGCCACAGAGGAGGACAATGCAACCAATCTTGATAAGACCAGATAGGCTAGGGTTAGATAGAAGGAAAGGAGGACTAGGGGAGGGGCATGGGGGAAAAGAGGGAGGGATCTTGATATTGGGAGGAAACAATGGAAGGGGGCCACAGCTGGGATACAAATTGAATAAACTGTAATAAGTGATAATAATTAAAAAGATGCTCAATCATACAACAAGGACATTTGCTCAACCACGTTCTTAGCAGCTTTATTCATAATAGTCAGAACCTGGAAACAACTCAGATGCCCCTCAATGGAGGAACAGATACAGAAATTGTGATACATTTAGACAATGGAATACTACTCAGCAATTAAAAACAAGGAAATCATGACATTTGCAGGCAAACAGTGGGATCCAATAAAGATCATCTCAAGTGACATATCGCAGAAGCAGAAAGACACACATGGTATAGACTCACTTACACGAGGATAACCGACCTGTAAGATAGAATAAACAACAACAGATGGATGTTGAGTTAGGTTTTGTAGTTTAGGTGCTTCCCTGGGGAGGCGCGAGGTGTACACAGAAACTCCCAGAAAGGTCAATGGCTAGCTATCCTGGCATAAGCAAGATAAGAGTATTGAAGAGATTCTGCTTCAAACAAGGCAAAAGATAGGACCTGCCTATGAAGATATCCCCT
>JAQQSO010007559.1:0-10532 GCA_028658305.1 Pachyuromys duprasi | reverse complement strand
AAGTGGGTACCCTAGTAAGGGGAACAGGGACTATTTCGGATATGAACTCAATGGCAGGCTCTTCGACACCCCCCCTCCCTGAGGGAGCCACAGAAGAGGACATTGCAGCCAGTCCTGAAGAGACATGATAAGCCAGGGTTAGATGGAAGGGGAAGAGGTCCTCCCCTTTCAGTGGACTTGGAAAGGGCAGGGAGAAGATAAGGGAGGAATGGGGGTGATGGGGAGGGAATGCGGGAGGGGGCTAGGGCTGGGATACAAAGTGATTAATGTAAAATAAAAATAAAAAACATTACTTTTGAATTTTCTTACTGGTATATATTTTCCTGCATATCTCCACTGCCCTTCCTTCTTTCAGCTTTCTCCCACCCCATTAATATACTTTGTTCCCCAAGACAATTTCCCCCTACTCATTTAATCTGTACATATATAGTTTATGTGGCTATATACAATTTGGAAGCCACAGACAAGAGAGCACATACAATATTCGTGTGAGACTGGCTTGATTCACTTAACATGGTTATCTCCATTTGTATCTATTTTCCTGCAACTGCAAAGCTTCATTCTTCTGTATGTCTGAAAAAAATTGCATTGTGCCCACACATTTCTTTTCCTTATTAATTTCTCTGATGTTAGACACCAAGGCTGCTTCCATATCTTAGGTATTGTGAATAGTGTTGCCATAAACATGGGTGTGCAAGGGTCTCTACAGTATATAAACTTGGTGTCCTTTATAAATACCCAAGAGCAGTATAGCTAGGTCATTTCAATCACGTATTTCCCTGTTGATGTTGTTGGTGGGGGTGATTTTTGCTTGTTTGTCTTTTTTTTTTCCATAGAGGCTGGAGTAATTATATTCCTAATAGCAGGTATGAGGTCCTTTATTCTTTATCTATACCATAACATCTTTTCCCCTTAATGGCTGACATGTCTTTTTGTTGTTGTAGCAGGAATTGTTTGTTTGTTTGTTTTTGTTTTTGAGATAGAGTCTGGCTTTGGAGCCCATGTTGGCTTTACCGGTGTGACCTTCCTAGCCTTGGTCTGTACTACCACACAGGACTGACACATCCTTTTTCTCACCAGGCCAGGTGTCCTCATTTCACTGTGTTCCAGTCTTAAACAAAAGCAGCAGCCCAAGGTCTCCCCAGAAGTAAGGGTAGGGGGCTTCTGGGTCTCTCCACTCCGCAGAAGCAATGGAGAGAGGATCCTTGGAGTCTCTTCACCTAGCAGGAGCAACAGAAGGGGAAACATTAAGTAACTCAGAAGCAATACAGCAGAAACGCTGGAGTTTTTCTGCTCAGCAGAAGTGACAGAGAGGAAACCTTGGGGTTCTAACACTCAGGCAGCATCCTGCAAGCCCTCCTTTCTGGCCCCACACTAGTCCGCTAATGGCTGAGACATCATCTCCCCTCCCAGCACCAGGAAGGTGCCAAGTCCCTTCAGCTCCTCACCGCTTCTGGGTTTGCAGTAACAGAGGCAGGTTCCCTGGTTGGCCCTTTTGCAATGTTTTATTCACTCTCTTCTTCAAGCTTTACTTTAGATTAGTCAGTACTCCAGGTTGTCTCCCCGTCCTTCTCACAGAAGATTTTCAGATAACAAAAAGGAAAAAAGCCTATGGAAATCCTCTGCTTCCTGTTGGGTCCCATGGTGTTCTCCAGGAGAAAACAACAAACACCTCTCAGAATGAAAGCCAAGAAGGACATGCTTTCTTTGTGTTGGGGCATGGATCCATTTCAGTTGAATAAAAAAGGCTGCTGTGACCCCAATACCACATCTTTGTGTGTAAGCAGCTAGCTCCCACCGAAGAATATGTCTGAGATTACCCTTCCTGATATGGCAGTGATGCTTTCAATAACAGCAGCTTCTATTGACATCTAGAGCACATTAGAAACCCATTTACTTTATTCAAAAAAAGTGTAGCATCTTCAGACCTGAGCCTTCGGTTAATATTGGCATTCATACATGAGTGAGCATCACAGCCTAAGCTTTCTTGGTTGTCAGCATGGAGTTATGAACATATTGAACTGTGATTTTTACTTTTTAACCTGGGGCCCTTCAACTTTCCTAAAGGGGAAAATTCAAATGATGGTGTCTGATTGCACATGACCACCCTGTTGAGAGGAGGTGAGACTAGGAAACAGCAGGGAAGCGAGATAAAGAAAATAACAAAAGCCAGGTGAGATCATTAAAACCATCTTAATCCCCTCATTCCAGCCCATTTCTTTTTCCTTTTTTTAAAACAGTGTGAACCTGCATTTCTACTTCATTTCAAACTGCTCTTCCCATTAGCACTCGTTCTGCAGATGTGAGTCAGTGGGATAAATTAAGTTTTGCTCAAGGCATTTAGTATAGTAATAATCTGCTTCTCAGAAGAGGGGGGAACCATAGCAAGGAATACCCACCCTGCCATGCCAGGTGCGGGCTGTGAGGAAAAGGCATCCCCTGCCCAAAGCTGCCTTTCACATAAGGTCTGGTGTTGCAGTGAAGCCTGCTTTGGAAAGCTAACGGGGAAGTCAGTGTTAAAGGTCATCTGAGAATAAACAAGAACTGAATGCAGCCTTTACAAACATACATTTAGGGCTGGAAAAGTAGCTCAGGTATTAGAGCACTATGCCAAGGCCGTGGGTTCAACTCCAAGCACCTCATAAAATCAGGCATGGAGGCACACACCGGTAATTCCACAACTTGGGAGGCAGAGGAAGGAGGATTAGAAGTTGAAGGTTAGTCTCAGCCATATAGCAAGTTTGATTCCAACCTGAGGTACACAAGGGCCTGTCTCAGAAAATTAAAACAACAAAATACTTTTTCTCCTTAATGTGGAAGGGGATAGCATAGTCACCAAGGAACTTACATAGGGGTGTCCCCAGAGAAGTCAGACAAGTTTCAGAACATAGCAATGTAAGACAATGGAGGAGACACGACAAGGACCCTGAGTGCAGTGCTGGCTACAGCCTGGCTGTCTCTGTAGGCCCTGAGGGTAGAAACAACAACCAACACGACAGTCAGTGGGGTTCATCTTTCTCTTGGTGTGCTCATCCCGTCTTTCTGCCTGTAACAGAATGTCTACAATGGTTGGATTGAAAAAGAAGGTAGGCGGCTGGGTGTGGTGGCATACGCCTTTATTCCCAGTGATTGTGGAGGCAGAAGCAGGTGGATCTCTGTGTTCAAGGCCAGCCTAGTCTACAAAGAGAGTGCAGCCAAAGCTACACAGAGAAAACCCTGTCTCTACAAAAAAAAAAAAAAAAAGAGGGAAGTGTTTGTCTCAGTGTTGGAAGTTTTACAGAAAGGTCAGGTAAGAGCATGATCGTAGTCTATGTTATAAAGACACACTTGTCCTTCGTACTGTAAAAAGCAGTCAGCATGTGCATTACCAGGTTAGAGTGTGCACACCTTTAATGTTTTGTCTATTCTGATGTCCATGAAGAAGTGCAAAGCTGATGGCAGCAGAAACTAAATTCAGGGCAGGAGAGATGACTTAGTAGATAAAGGTGCTTGCTGCTAAGCCTGGCAACAGGGGTTTGAACCCTAGAACCCACATGGTAGAAGGAAAAAACTAAGTCCTGCAGCTTGTCTTCTGACTTCCACATATGTGCCATGGCATTTGTGTACTTACAACACACACACACACACACAAATAAATGTGAAAAAAGACTAAGGAAAAAAAGAGGTTAATTAAACTCCACCTTTCAAGAGGTGCCTGAGCCCAGACATCCACAGAGAGAGGGGGAAGTGCAGGGGGGAGTGTAGTAAGGGGCACAGATGCCACAAGTCTTAGAAACATGGCTGCCACCAGGGCAGAAGAGCAAACCTCAAATCCAGAATTGTGGATAGCCTTTGTCCCTGACATGTTCCACCTTGTGATCTGCCTGCTGAAGATGAAATGAAACAGTTGTTTAAAAAGATGTTAATCTACTGTCTTCTCTGATGGCCCCATCTCTGCAATCTTAAGAGTCAGTACTCATATCTGTCATTGGCCTGTGAGTAGCAGGAAGTGTGAGCTCAGCATTCTGTTACAACTTCATGACCAGCCGATCCATTGCTCTGTGGACCATAGAGAGGCAAGATGTCACACTAGAAACCTATTCCCATCACACTGGGAACAAAGGAAAAGCAGGCAGATTGAGGTCCTGGTAACTCCTTCAGGGCCCTAATGAAGGCCTGCCTCTCAAGTGTCTTACTATCCCTCAGCCAATGGGCTGGGCACTGAGCCTTGCACACACAGGCCTTTGTGGGCATTAGGATGTATAGTGTCACTCTCAGTCTATGCCACCGTGTCAGCCTAGCACCTGAGAAACAAGTTCCAAAGCTGACCTCTGACTTACACACACATACACACACACATACACACGTACACATGAGAGAGAGAGAAAGACAGAGACAGAGAGGGAAACAGAGAGAAAGAAAGAGTGCATACTCAAAAACCTAAATAAATAAATAAGAAACAACACTCATGATTCTTTGTGTCCTGTTTTGGTCGGGCTTCGCATGACACCTCCTTTCCCTGGAACATTTTGTCAGCTCACCTGTCTCAGATTTGTCACCGTGGTGATGTCTGTGTCTTTCCTCCAGGAAGCTGCCAGGTCTGCACACCAAAAGGGGTCAAGCAGCCTGCTGTGTTTTCATGATATTGAAATATGTTGGCTTCTTTCCTTCCTTGGTCAGAAGCACTTTCAGCTCAGCAGATGTATCTTCTTTTAGCAGTTTTTGGTATCAGGAGAGTGCCTGGAAAATTAGTAGATAGAACAAATGTTCTTTTACCTTAGGAAGAAAGGAAAGAAATTAACATTGATTCCATAATGTACCTCAGGCTCTTCTAATTTAAATTGTACAAACAGTACCTTTATTGCTTTTTGTCGTATTTGAGAATCACCCATAATAGTATTTATGTAATTGTTTTTGCTTTAATTAAATGACTCTTAAGTTAATGGCATTTTAGGAGAAAGTGCTTCATCACTATATTGTAAATTCCACAAAAGCAAGAACTGGTTATTTTGAACCACTGAATTCCCCGGGCTTTGAACTTATCCTGGCACAAAGTAAATATATGACGATACAGTTAAAAGAATAAGTGGAAATGAGCACCACTGGTCACTAACATATGGAAACAGCAATAATTAATATTAGTAATAAACTATAGTCCCAGATTAAGCACACTCCTCTTTGCTTAAACAGGAGGTACTGTAGACACAGACAGTACAAGTGTGCCAGAGAAGATGTACCAATGCCCTGTGGGGCTTATGGAGGAAAGAATGTAGGAAGGTGAAAACTATTCAGGATAGTCCATCCTTGGAAAAAAATTTACAAAACAAAAAGTAGATAAGGGCAGTTCAATCCCCATGGGAGTGTAACTATAAGACCTTAAAATTCCTCCTTGGTTATTTCTGTATCATATCTATCACAATAAGTTTCTCCTGAGTTATCATTAATGACACCTTACATTTTGAAAAGCCAGTGCTGGCTTCCACAGTCCGTGCGGCACAGACACTCTCAGTAGAGTACCTATGTTACAGAGTTGTCAGGACCACAGCTTGGGCCCTGGCAGCCCTAACAAGCCAGACTTAGCCACCTACCCTCAGTGAACAAACTAAAAAGACAAATACTTTTTGAAAAGCAGAGATGAAAGGATTCATTTTTTTGTGGCTACATGAGGAAGAAAAACAAAGAGGTCCCAAGAGCAACTTCCTTGCCCTGTACCAGACTATCTTTGAGGTCCTGGCATAAAGTTTAGGTTTCAATGGAGGGGCAGTAGGTAGGCATTGAGGTAGCCATTCCATAAGACCTGAGATGGTCACCTGCGTGCAAGTCATGCTGGCTCGCTATTCTTGTTGTTTTCAGCAGACACCTCCTGTTTCGCTCAGTTAAACCTCCTGTTTTGCTCAGTTAAACCTCCTGTTTCGCTCAGTTAAACCTCCTGCTTTGCTCAGTTAAACCTCCTGTTTTGCTTGGTTAATTTTCCTGTTTTGCTTGGATATGTTTACTTGGAAACCTATATAAGTGGCTTACTCTGTAATAAAGATGGCGCCTTGATCAGAATACTGTCTTGGTGTCACTTCTTCGTGTTCTCTGTCTCTTTTAATTCCCAGCCCCTTGTGCAGGCGGTTACTATTGGTAGTCGCGGGCGACTACAAGGCATTGCTATGCAGTCCCAGTCAAGGTGTGGTCCTGGTCCCCATTGACCTGTTAATGTCTCAGCTCCAGTCTCTTCTGATGTGTCTGACATGTCATCAGAAGGCTGTGAGATTTTTTGTGGGTGACAAGTTCTTCCTCTGGCTAGCACCAGAATTCTGCCTCTTCCTTCTCCCAGCAAGAGACTCCTGGGAAAATTACAGTTCTTGGGGTCCACTATTTTAGTACCAAAGCAAAAGGAGCACAAGTCTTTTTAGATGTCTTCGCTGCTGCAGAGGGTTACATAGAGGAGCAGGCAGAGGACAACTCCTCAGCTTACTGGGGTGACATCTTCCTTCAGCCTTGTTCCCTCTGCCTCCTGGTGTTCTTTCAAGCTTTCCTTTGTATGGCTGTAGAAATGAAGCGAGAAAAAGACAAAAGTAGTATTTATCACATATGAATATTATGTAAGAGCCCTGGAAACACCTCAGTGAACAGCACATGCAGACCATCTTTCATGGAATCACAGCCTTCTGGAAGGACCTACAAAGCAAAATAAAGCAGGGAGCAGGGATGTCATAATTTCTAGGTATATATATGTGTTTAGAACTAAATACCATCGAAAATCATGAAAAGTACTGCTGGATTCTCACATACCTACGATGAGGAAATGTGTTGCTAAACATAAGAGTGAAATTGTCACACACACACACACACACACAAACATCAAACAAACAAATGACCTAAAGCCTCAGATCTCAATCCTGACCTTTAACACCAGTCAATCAGGTCAGCGGTCACTCCCACATTCAGTCCCCAAAGCTTGCTCTCTCTTATCAGTGCCTACTCATACTTTCTTAAGACTCCTCTGTTTATGTACTTATTTTAAACTTAAAATGGATTACTACTGTGTGCGTGTATGTGTGTATGAGGTGTGTCAGAGGAGTGTAAATGCCACAGACCATCTGCAGAGGTCAGAGGACAGCTATGTGTAATCATTTTTTTCCTCCACCATTATGTGGGTTCCAGGGATCAAACTCAGGTCGGTACTACAGCTCCTACTACTTCCTACTTGCATGTTATCATACATACACAATTTCCTGTATCTATATAAAATCCAGGATACATGAATGAGAGAAAACATGAAATGTATCTTTCTGGGACTGAGCTGATTCATTCAGTATGGCCCCAATAGCACACAAAAGACATAACTGCTTTCTTCTTGTTTGTTTGTTGAGACAGGGTTTCTCTGTGTAGCCTTGGCATTGTCCTTGACTTGTTTTGTAGACCAGGCTGGCTTTGAACTCACAGAGATCTTGAAACCTGAGAGATCCCCCTGCCTCTGCCTCCCTCAGTGCTGGAACTGCAGGTGTGCACCACTGTAGTTTCATCTCAATGGCTCAAAATCATTCCATTGTACGCACATACCACACTTTCTTATTTGTTGCTCTTGTTAGAAATCTCAGTTGGTTCCATAAGCTAGCTGTTGTGGGTACTACTACACTCCATTTCTTTGCTTGTTTGTTTTACAATAATATCTTTATACTCTAAGAATTTCATACATGTATATAATATATCTTGTCCATGTCTAGGCCCACCCCTCCTACTTCTACCCCTAGACTCCTCCCCTAACACATACCACTCTCATTTTTATATCACTCCGTTTACTTTTACACCAGGTTAGTGTTCACATTTAGTGGCATCAGTCAGGAATGCTAGGCAAAGGTATTCACCATGGATCACATCCCAGATCCTTCTCATAGCACTGGACTTACAGCAACCAGGGAGAGAAAGGCTGCCTAGGAGATCAGTGTCAGAACAGAATGTAAAGATAGCTGACAATCTCAGATGTACCTGTCCTGTACCTTCTTGGGCATCTAAGTTATGGCTCTACTTTTGACTTTGGGGTCAAGCTCTGGATGCCTATTAAAACACAGGAGAAAGCTGAGCAAGGTCAATTCCAGGAAGGGGATGCTTCTCTCTGCCACTGGACATCAAATACCAAGGTCATGGCTGAGCTTGGGATTTCTTTTTACTGGTCTTTGGCTACTTATTCATTTTTATTCATTCACCTAATTCAGTACAAAAAATGGAAGAACGTTTACTTAACTCTAGGCTCAGAGGAGGCACTGGAGGAAAAAAAAACAGTTTTCCTGCCCTTACAAAGGGAAGATGAACATTAAATAGCCTATTGTATAAAACTGCAATTGCTATCAATTTATTGATTCAATAAGTATATTCAGGGTGACTATTCTGTCCTTTGCTTAATGCTAGGATAAAATAGTTGACAACAACATCATATTCTGTGCCTTTGTGAAACATAAAATCCAATCAAATATGCTGCAAAGGAATGCAAAATTGCCTGTTCATAAGTACAGCACAGCTCAATGAGAATGAGTAATATGTTAAAAGAAACACAGCCATCAAGATCTTTGATAGGTGTACACTGTTGAAATAGTTAGCTATGATATCAACAACATAAAGTATGAAGAAGAAATAAAAATATAAAGGTTTGTGTGGGCAAAGTCAGGTGGTACTAACCTAAAATAATTTGTTGCAACTGAAGACTCAGATAAACAAGAAGGAAATACATGTAAAAGATGCACAAATGACAATAAGAATATGAAGTCAGTACAAACATGACTAAATTACATGAAGGACAAGAGAAGAAGCGAGGACTAACAGAGCTGGAAAGCAACAATAACCCAAAAGAAACAATGGCTTGAGTTCTTGGCTGCCAACAATTACATCAAATGTAAACAAACCAAAATGTCCAATTTAAAGGCATGGACGGAATAGTTAAGTTGATTAAAAAGCCATTCATACGCTGCCTGCAAGAGGTTCATTATAGGCCTGGGAATGTGGCACACTGGAGGAGTGCTTGCCTAGCAAGCACAAAGCTCCAGGTTCCATTTCAAGTATTAGATGAACCAGGTATGATGAAACATTACTGTAATCTCAGTGCTTCAGAGGTGGAGGCAGGAAATGCAGAAGTTCAAAGTCAACCTTGGATACAATGTGAGTTCAATGTCAGCCTAGGTCACACGAGACCCTGTCTTAAAATAACAATAAAAAAATAGACTCATTTTTAGCCTAATGGATACTCACATACTGAAAGGGGATTAAAGCTAGTGTACAAGATTACCAACACAAAGCAGGGTGGCCATACCAAAGAGGTCAAAATTGACATTCAGTTAAAATCTGTAAGAACAGACAGATGACATTATATAATCATAAAGGTTGAGTAACCAGGGGACATGATGGTGTGATGTATACATAACAAACTGGAGGCGCCTAAGTAGACAAAACAAACAGTCTCAGAAATGCTGTGTTAACAGTAACATGGACTTTGAACGGCCACCTTTTTGACAAGTAATTCAGAGAAGATCAACAAGGAATCTGAGAGTTGAGAAATGGGTTGAACAAAATGGACCTAGAAGACACACAGGACACATCCCATTCCTTAACCAGTTTCTTCTTCCCAAGTGCACCTGACCTGTTATTGATGATATATCACGGGATATGCTTCAAAACAAGTCTTAAGAAAATTCAGAAAACTGAAATCACATGAAGTATCTTTTTGAACCATATTGTATGAGACTAGGAACCAATAACAGAAAAAGTAGCCTGGAGGACACATGAAAATGTAAAAATCAAACATCACATTCCTTCTGCACAGGCAACTGGTCAAAGGAGAAATTCAAGGAGGGAAAACAACAAACAAAACCATTGTAACAAACAGAACGAACTCACCACGACAACACGAGTTTCAGTTCTAAGAGGCATGGTCGCAGCAAGGATGTCTACACTGAGAGAAAAGTGAGAACTCAATAGCCCAGCTTCAAGGAAATATAGGGAAGCACCGGAAACCTGAAATTAGCAATGGAAAGATGAGAAAGATCAGAGAAGAATTATATACTGGAAAATGCAAAACATCAAGGAAATTAACAGCTGGCTTTTTTTCATTTTTAAAAATTATTTATTTTTATATTAATCACAGGTTATGTACTTTGTATCCCAGATGTAGCCCACTCTCTCATTCCCTCCCACCCTCCCCATCCCTTCCTCATCTCCTCTCTGCCCCTTTCCAAGTCCACTGAAAGGGGAAGACCTTCTTCCCTTCCATCTGACCCTAGCTTATCATGTCTCTTCAAGGCTGGCTGCAATGTCCTCTCCTGGGGTCTAGCAAGGCTGCTCCTCCCTCAGGGAGGGGGAGAGGGTTGAAGATCCAGCCATTGAGTTCATATCCGAAATAGTCCCTGTTCCCCTTACTAGGGTACCCACTTGGGTACTGAGCTATCATTTGCTACATCCGAGCAGGGGTTCTAGGTTTCATCCATACATGGTCCTTGCTTGGAGAAACAGTCTTATAAAAGACCCCTGTGCCCTGATCTATTTGGTCTTTGTGGAGCTCTTGTCCTCTCCAGGTC
>JAQQSO010007558.1:0-10532 GCA_028658305.1 Pachyuromys duprasi | reverse complement strand
GTATTTGTTTCTAATTGATTGATTTCAGCCCTGAGTTTGATTATTTCCAGCCGTCTGCTCCCCTTGGGTGTATCTGCTTCTTTTTTTTCTAGGGCTTTCACTTGGGCCATTAAGTTGCTTGTATGAGATGTTTCAAATTTCTTCTTGAAGGCACTTAGTGCTGTGAACTTTCCTCTTAGCACTGCCTTCATTGTGTCCCATAGGTTTGGGTATGTTGTGCTTTCATTTTCTTTGAATTCTAGGAAGTCTTTAATTTCTTTCTTTATTTCTTCCCTAACCAAGCTGTCATTGAGTAGCAAGTTGTTCCGCTTCCATGTATGTGTAGGCTTTTTGCTGTTTCTATTGTTGTTGAGGTCCAGCTTCAGACCATGATGGTCAGATAGGATACAAGGGATTATTTCAATCTTCTTGTATCTGCTGAGGCTTGCTTTATGATCAACTATTTGGTCTATTTTGGAGAAGGTTCCATGAGGTGCTGAAAAGAAGGTATACTTTTTTGATTTTGGATGAAAAGTTCTGTAGACATCCATTGATTAAGGATCCATTTGATTAAGGGTCTCTGTAAGTGCCCTTGTTTCCCTGTTTTGCTTCTGATGGGATTATCTGTCCCCCAGTGAGAGTGGAGTGTTGAAGTCTCCCACTATTAGGGTGTTGGGGTCAATGTGAGATTTCAGCTTTAATAATGTTTCATTTACAAATGTAGGTGGTCTTGTATTGGGGGCATAGATATTCAAAACAGTGATGTTCTCCTGTTGGAATTTTCCTTTGATGAGAAGGAAGTGCCCCTCCTCATCTTTTTTGATTAGTTTTGGTCGAAATTCTGTTTTATTAGATACTAGGATTGCTACCCCAGCTTGTTTTCTGAGTCCAGTCGCTTGAAACACAGTTTTCCAGCCCTTTACTCTGAGGTAGTGTTTATCTTTGTTGCATAGGTATGTTTCTTTAATGCGGTAGAATGTTGGATCCTGTTTCTGCAACCATTCTGGTAGTCTGTGTCTTTTTATTGGAGAGTTGAGTCCATTGACGTTGATAGATAATAGTGACCTATGACTGTTAGTTCCTTTTATTGTGGAGTTGGTGGTCTTAGTATGATTCAGTGCTTTTTTTTCCTTTTTTAATTTTTGCTGGAAGATTGTCTGTATCCTATATTTTCTTTGGTATAGTTGTTTTTGTTGGATTGGAGTTTTCCTTCTAGCATCTTCTATAGGGTTTGTTGCTGTGTAGATATTGCTTAAATTTAGTTTTTTCATGGAATATTTTGTTTTCTCCATCTATGTTGATTGAAAGCTTTGTTGGGTATAGTAGTCTTGGTTGGCATCTGTATTCCTTTAAAGACTGTATGACCTCTGCCCAGGCCCTTCTGGCTTTCATAGTTTCTGATGAGAAGTCTGGTTTGATTCTGATAGGTCTACCTTCTTATGTTCCTTGACCTTTTTCCCTTGCTCTCTTTAATATTTTTTCTTTGTTTTGTAGGTTTAGTGTTTTGACTATGATGTGACATGAGGTATTTCTTTTCTGGTCTAGTCTATTTGGTTTTCTGTAGGCTTCTTGTATATTTATCGACATCTCTTTCTTTTAGTTAGGGAAATTTTCTTCTATGATTTTCTTAAAAATATTTTCCAGTCCTTGGAACCTGAATTCTTCTTTTTCATCTATTCCTATTATTCCTAGGTTTTGTCTTTTCATGGCATTCTTGATTTCTTGAATGTTTTGTATTTGGGAGTTTTCTGATTTTACTTTTTCATTGAGTGAGGAATCCATTTCAGTAAGTGTATCTTCGGCTTCCAAGATTCTCTCTTCCATATCTTGTATTCTATTGGTGATGCTTACTTTTGTGGTTCCTGATCTTTTCTCTAAGTTGTCCAGTCCCAGGTTTTTCTCTGTTTGTGTTTTCTTCATAGATTCTAATTCTGTTTTCATGCTTTGCACCATCTCCTTCATCTGATTGAAGGTAGCTCCTTTTTTTGTATTTGTTTCCTCTCTATATGTTTCTAATTGTTGCTCTACGTGGGCCTTATATTCTTTTGAATTTCTTTGAGAGCTCTGTTCATTTCCTCTTTTTGTTCCTGTAGTAACTGGATAATCATAGCTTTAAATTCATTATCCTGAATTTCTGCTGAATTAAAATATTTTCGGGATTTTCGGTGTTTCTGGTGGTGCCATGGTGTCCTGATTTTTGTTGGGTGAGTTCTTACATTGACCCTTGGCCATTGCTTATATATAGTCTTCGCTGTTTGTTTTTTGAGTCTGAACTTCGGACTGGAACCATCTTACTCTGGTGTCTGTCGAATTCTTCAGAAAAACCAGTGAGTTCCGGAGGTTTGAGAGTGTGTGTTGTGGCTTCAGTTGTTCCCTGTTGTGAACTCTCTGAGCCTGGCCCAGAGTTCTGAGGTGGAAGCTGTGAACCCGGCAGGCTGCACTCTGCTCCCTGAGTTGGGAAGCACTATCTGCTGCCTCAGCTGCTACCCCCTCAGACAAGGCTGTGGAGGAATGCCAGAGATCTGTGCTTGGAGCATGCAGCACTGTGCTCCTTGCAGGTTGCTGTGTGCACTGTGGGCTGCCTCCTCTGCTTCAATGCTGGTTGGGGTGCCTCAGCTGCTGCCTTCCTGCTGGCTGCTGTATCTCCCCCTGCTTCCTCTGTTGCCAGCTTGGCTACGTCCACAGCTGCTCTGCCATTTGGGAGTAGTGCCCGGGAATCAGTTCCCCAGGAGAAGTCCATGGAGATGTCCGTGGTTGACCTTTGTCCTATTGGACTCAGATCAGGTTTTGTCTCCCTTCTCCCCAGGCTCCCCAGACTCCTCATATGGTTATTTTGGGTTCCACAGCCCCTTGATTCGACAGGGAAACCCAGGCTCTGATGCCCTAAAGTGCATAGTTCTTCTGTGATGGAGAGTTAGGAACGCAGCAAGACTCTGTGCTCAGGGGTGGAGCCTGGTTCAGAGATGGCACGCTCGAGCCTGCCATTCTGTGGGATCTTTTCCCGGGGAAGGCTGGGTGACCTAGGTTAGTCCTGTCTCCTTCCTTCCCTGTGGGTTTTTCTCGAGACTGGGACTCCTAGTCTCTGGTGTTTTGGTATCCACCGTTCAGCCTAGGAAGGTGATCAGGACACACAGGCATGTGATTCTTGTCTGGTGACTGAGTGCCTGCGTGACTGGGGATCTCTTCCGGGTTCTGGCTAGGTGTCCTGGGAATGGACCAGGCCGGTTCCCACACCTTGGGGCTTCCTCTCACCTGGGAAACAGGATCACTGTTGTTTTAGGGCCCCGAGTTCAGATCCCTTTGTTCAGTTATCAGTATCACTCAAAAAAATGGGGTAGGATATATCATTTTTAAAACATTTTTGCTAGCAATAAATGGACATTACAGTTTGAAGATGTATGTATTAATATAAAGCTTAAGACCAACAAAATCATTAGATATGTGCTGTTAAAAGGGTGGTTTGTTGCCCATCCTGAAAGGCAGAGGCAAATACATGCCACATGGAGGAACTGCAAGCTGGTCAAATGGAAAGAAGAGGGGACCGGAAAGAATCTTTATTTTGGGTTTCGTAGGTATGTATAGACAAGGTAGGTGGGTTCAGGCTTGGCTGATATGCATAATATCCACAGGCTTTGAGGCACAGGAGTTCTCCATCAGTCTCTGGTAATGTCCTTGGTGCACTTGGCCCTTGGGTAATACATGGTTAGTAATCAGTGCTGCACCTGAGCACATAGATGGAAAATGTGGCTGGGATGTAGTATCTGAGTTAGTTAAAACATGTGTACATCAAAGGATGCCTCTTAGTGAAAGGATATGCTGATGAGGAACCAGGAAGCTAAGACTATGTAACTCAAGTACATTAGTGGGTGGTCCAAAACAAGGCATACCCAGCAAATAAGCATAGGTCATGATACAAAACATCCTGTTTGCAGAACTAAATCATTATCCATAAAGCATAATTGATTTAACACTTGTTCTGGAAAGTGTCAAAGATATAGTTGCTATTTCTCACTGACTTATAAACCAGATTTCACTATTAACAGCTCACAGTATTAGGTCCCTATTGAAATAGCAGAAATGTGCCCTCTTTAGAAAGATGAAGTAAAGCCTACAGCTGGTGTACTGCCATTTCTATCTTCAACCCTAATAAAGAGGATGATTCATAAAGAAACTGATTTACAAACAAGAGAGAGGAAGCTAACAAGTGCCTGAAATAGATGTTGATTGTAAGTGAAATAAACTGTAACTACAACATTGAGCCCATAACCCTGGTAGTAAAATAAAATGAAGTGGAGAAAGCCATGCTGTAATAACAATTTAATATTCACCAGATTGTAAAGTGAATCTAGGAGGAATCATTGCACATGCAAGAAGAAAATTACCACCCAATATAATCTGCTACGAGACATATTCATGGCCACCGAGAGCTCCAAAATTTGAATAGTAATTTTCTTTAAAATGATGGCTGAGCATGGGTAAAATTTAACTCCTTTACCCACATCCTCCAGAGCAGAATAAAAAATGTCTGATGATGAGAATATATGACATGAGCTACCTATATGGCATATGGAAAAGAAATGAGGTGGTTTTCGCCAATAGATTGTTGAATAATTCCATGTTGGAAAGGCATGGCTCAAAAACCCAGAAGGTCTGGGTACAAGCAAAGTCTTCATTCTAAATAGGTATTCAGTCTTAAAAAAAATAATCTTTTCACCTGCTAAAATAGTGGAAATATTCCAATTCTCAGAGGGATGGGTAGATTCAAAGATTATTAAGCATTCTTCCAATTACTTGATTAAGAATGACAAATACATACTATTTGTCAAATAAATGTTCAATGTTTGAAAAAAATAATAAAAGCTGGAATTTGTAGATCATATTCATAGCAGCATTATTTCCAGTGGCTTCAAGGTGGAAACACCCAGGGTCCATCAAAACATAAAAAGTTTTAGCAAAACATAATGTGTCTTTATAATGGGATTTTTCTACAGTGTTACTAAATGGGTGAACTTTAGTGATGTTTTGCTAAGTGAAATAAGGAAGTCATGGTGTTAAAAAGTACTTTACAAGTGCATATATGTACAATATACTTAAAATAGTCAAATTTGCAAAGAAGGAAAATAGAGTAGGATAATCAGGCTTTATAGAGAGTAAAATACTCGGTAGTAGTTGCTCTATTGATATAGATACTGAGTTTAGAATGATTTAAAAAAACATCAGATATGGAAGAGACTAATGACTGGAAAACAGTATGAATGTACTTACATCATGCTACTAACTCAAAAATGGTAAAAATGTTTATGTTGTGTCTATTTTACTTCTTTGGAAAACACTCCAAATCTCCTTTTCTGGAAAGATAGCAATGAGCAGATGCATCCTGAGCTAACAGCTGGGACTCTCTGGATGGTGATATTTATTGACCTGACTTGGGCATGTCTCCTTGCTATGGGACCAGAGAATGGACACCATGGTGGCCAGGCTGTTGAGAATAGAAATAGATCCTCTGCTTTTAGCACTGCTTTTTATAAATTGGGAGCACTGACACATTTATGCAAAAGACGGCATTTTCTTCCTGTGTTCTCTAAGAGGAATCAATTAACAAAGAATCCTTCATAATCTGCAGCACCCCCCACCCCTGCTCCTTTAGTTTTCTATAAGCCAATTAAGGAATAATATAGAAACAAAATATATAAGATCAAACTAGATTTTCTATTTTACTGTTGGTTACCTATTAACTCTCTGAAAGTCAATGGATAATTTTTATTTTCTACCCAATATGTACTAATTATAAAGCTTGGTCAAGAAGAAAGTTTTTGTATATCTCCACAGAACTACTTACCTGACACTCTATTGCATTAAGGTTTGGAGATAACTACACCCTTCCAGCAGAATTAATGCTTCACACAGCTATTTACATGTTAATCTAGTTTTGCTTCTTTAGAACAGTGTCATCCCTTTAAAACAAATAATATCTTATCCTTGGATATTCTAGAATCATATTCTCCTTGTTAAAAATATTATGGGCATGTATGGGCATGTCTGAGATATTGCTATCTACCCTGAATTTAAATTCCATTAACATGCCATTATGTATAAAAATATAAGTTCTGTAAGAACAAACTCTTCAACTGTATAGCTTTTTGATTGATTGCTTTTGGGTTTAGTTGTTTTGGTGTTTGTTTTGTTTTGTTTTAGTAGTTATTTTTCCTTCTGGTTATGGTATAAAAGAAGCTGGAGAAAATAATTATCATGCTCATGGACTATGGCACTTTTTCTTTATTGAGATGTGTGTCTAAAATATGAGTATTAAATTTTATATTTTATGATTGATAAATGTGTATAACCCATGTCTTGTTCACTATTATTCTTTCTATATTCTTGTTTTTAAAAATATCTGAATTAAACATTTCCATATACTCCTTAGAGTATTATGATCCTCAGCAATATCTCCCCATGCTGAGCAGAATCGCAATCCTGAATAACTTTCAGAGGATAATGGGTACTGTTAGAAAGGGCAATGGCACTTTTCCTCCTTTGTCATATATGCCTAAACCATAGCAGTTCTGAACCACAAAGAGAAAGCAAACCACAGATCTAATCAGTCAAAGCCCTGTGATGGCACAATAGACCCAGCAGCTGTGGAAATATAACAGTGTCCTATACTTTTTCACAGGTGAGAGACCTCAGGGCTCTAGGAGTCACAGTTCTCTAATACCAGACAGCAGTTTCTGTAAGATCAGGAACTGGCTTACAGGTACATGTTTTCATACATACTTGCCTCTTGAAACTTTTTTTCACTTCACCAGACAGTGAGCAAATTTCTTATTTCCTTGTGATGGCTAGTTTAATGGCACTTGATACAAGCTAGAGTCATTTTGGAAGAGGTAACCTCAAGTGAAAAAATATCCCTACCAGATTGAATGATAAGAAAGCCCATAGTGCATTCTTTGATTGATATGAGAGTGTCCAGCTCACTATAGAGGATACCAAAACTAGCCTAACAGCAAGCTGAGCAAGCTGTTTGGAGCAAACCAGTAAGCAGCACTCTTCCTTGGCTTTTGCCTCAGTTACTGAGTCCAGGTTCTTGACTCCAGGTTCCAAGCCTTGAGATCCTACACTGACTTCTCTGAATGATGGACAAGCTGTAAGAGGAAACCCCCCTCTCCCAAGTTCACTTTGGCCCTGGTATTTTATCACAGCAATAGAAACACTAAGACATTACTCATATAAATGATTAATTATGTATATACTGTGTTTTAATTGTATCTCTCCCTCTGAAATTTGTATTTGAAACTAAAACTCAAGGTATCAAGAGTTAAAGCATTTTGGGTGAATGACTAAATCAAGAGGGGTCTGTTCTCCTGAATGGAATAAAGGCCTTATGAAACAGGCTTCTGAGAACTGACTGGCCATTTTGCCATTTGGGAACCATTGTTTTTAGATCAAGTAAAGACACAGGCTCAGCTGTCTGTGGAGGAGGAAGCCTCAAGCACCAGCATGGAAATGAGCAAGTGTTCAGCACCACCTTGCATCTTCTAATGTGTTGAGGGTGAACTTTCCTACACTTACAACTGTAAGAAATAAATTCCTATTGTGTTTTAAATTACTCTAATTCAAGGGATTCTGTTATGCCAGCATAAATGGCCAAAAACTGATACACACAAGCACATATACAATGCCTGATATTTCTTCAGCATTTACTGCTCTCAGTGCTGTGGTAAGGATTTCAAATCAAGCAAGAATCAGACTTGGGTTTGAAGCAACTCACAGCCCTCTATATCACTGTCTCCCCAATACCTCTATCTTCCCAGAATTTCCAGGAATAGCCTTAAGGATGGCTCTCCACCAATTACAAGCATAAGTGACCTTTCAAAATGTGCCTACATTGCATCCTCTTTATTCTGTCTTCTCTGAGGCACTTAGAATATTTACCTTTGGGCTGCATCTATATTATCAATAATTTATTCTGCTTTGTATTGAAATTGTCAATAGCTTATATTCTTTTTCGTTTTAAAAATTCCTGGAGACAGAGGTTCATTTAATTCATCATCAGTGAAACAAAAGGAGCCTTGCACTGTTCATGCATTCATTTATTCATAACTTCTTTTATAATAAAATGTGTGTGAAGGATCTCAAGCATCAGAAACAAAAGTGATGATGTTTGTTTTATGATCACATGTTATGGTTTATAGCTCACAGACTAATAGTTGAAGCTCTAAGGGATAAAGAGCGGCTGTCATAGTTTCAGCGGAAACAAAGTTTTTCCCAGAATTTCTCACATAAAGTACTGTCTTAGTTACTTTCCTGCACACTCAGTCATGAATAAAAAAAAGAGCAAAGAATGTGTGCTGACACTCAGCCTCCTTTCTCCACTTCCACAACCAGGATCCCAGCCAGGGAATAGCTCTGCCCACTGTGACCAGGTCCTCCCACCTCAAAGAATTCAAAGTAATCCTTTTCATGAATCCTAAAGGCCAAAATCGGTGAAGATTCTAGAGTCTGTGAAGTTGACAATTAACTCTAACCAGGACACCTCTACCTGTTAAGCTATACATAAAGCAAAGCGTTGTATAAGAAATGAGATGGATTAGAGTTGCTGTAAAAAGAGCTATTCACTTCTCTAGAGTATGAGCTGAAGTCAAGTAAAGTTTAAGAGGTCTTCCAAAAGAAATAGCTAATCAAAAGCAGCAGGCACCAATGAAATGCTATGGGTGAAAGCATAGAAGCAAAGAGATGAGGTACTGGAAGTCTACAAAATATTCTCACAGGTGTAACAAGTACTGTTTTTTAAGGCATTGAAGGTAAGCCTATCCATTCTATTTAAAGAGAGATCAAGGTCCATACTAAAGTATCACTGAGCCTTCGAAATTCAAGTAACAATAATGCTAATCCTTTTTATTTTAACCTAGTTTTGGCCTGTTTCCAAAAATATCACTGATCTCAATTGGTCGTTGGCATTTCTAAGCCTCATCAAAGAGTTCTTCAATGAACGCCTGACTGGCAATCAGAAGTCCATCTATGAATGGAGACTGCAATAGGAGAGCAATAGTCCCTTCTCATCCTCGAATTTTATCATATGAACAGGTTTGAAGGACTGAGGATGCAAGGAGGATTCTTGCAGTCGCTAGGAGATCTTTTCTCCTTTCTCACTTTCCTAAACCAATACAAACCTGAAAACGAATAGCTTCTTGTCCCCCTACATTTTGCCCTCCTTATCCATATCTACACCCTAAAGTAGACATTCCCTGCTCTTTTGTCCCACATCCAAAGGTCTATGATGTTCATGGTGCAGGTGAGGAGCAGGATAAATACATGTGGCCGTGTGTCCAAGCTCACACAACTCAGGAGACCAGTTAAACCCACAGGAGTCTGTAGCTCCTGGTCTATGAAAGAAGCTGGCTTACCCACACCTCTCTATATTGCCTTCCAAAAGATATATTTCCTTAACAAGTACAGTTTTTTCAGGCATGCACTGAATATACTGCCAAGCTGATCTTGACTTCTTTCTCTCTTCCTCTTTCTCCTTCCCATAAGACCAATGAATGACTATGATGGATAGGTTATTCAAAGTTTTGGGGAGGTCTATGACTCTGAAACAAAAAAAAAATGATTGTAGACAATGAAGTTAAGATGTAAGGTGGATTTTCACTTTTTCTCCAAATCATTTAATGTAATTAAAATTAGCATAATAACTATAATTCTAAAAGCCACTGCCTTATTTGTCTTTGCCAACAATTTACTTACATCGAATGCTCAAGAGAAATGAAGCAACAAGTTGTAATGTTTAAAATGTATGTGCCTGACAGTAGAACATAGATTTCTTTAAAACAATCATAACATTTCTTTTTGATTAAAAATATGTTAATTTATTCTAGTAATCCAGAATCCTCGTAGGCGATGATTTGAAATTCTATAATTGTTTGAGTAATATACTACTGCTGTTTTCACATCCAAAAAATTAAATTTCCATGAAACCTACTCTAAAGAATTTTCAGAAAGTAATAGTGTGATTCTTTAGCCATATCCACAAAGAATATATTCGTAGTTTTTCATTTAGATTCATTTCTGCTTAGGTTTGCTGTGACAATTTTCTTGCCTTCTGCTATCTTGAGAAAACAATCCTCTTCTGTTGCCCAAGAAAAAAAAAAAAAACGGTTCCAGGCAATGTGTACTAGCATTCATTTAGAGTCTTTCTCTAATCCTTATTCCAAAATTTATGTTACTCAAGCAGAAACCTGCCTGTAAAAATGGAAAAGTTGAATATTACACTTATACAATATATTCCTAAGTTAAGAATTATTTTTCATAGGTCCTCTTTGGTATGTTCCTGTCCTGTTGCTTGTTTTCTCCTCCATTCACTGTCCCTCCCATTAGACCATTCAAATGAGCATTGATCATACCAACCTGGGTTCTCCTTCTTGTACATCTTCCCTAGGTATGTAGATTTCAGCATGACCTTCCTATCCTATAGGTCTATATAAGTGAGTATATACCATATGTTTCTTTCTGCTTTTGGAATACCTCACTTAGGATGATCGTTTCCAGGTCCCACC
>JAQQSO010007557.1:0-10535 GCA_028658305.1 Pachyuromys duprasi | reverse complement strand
AAATGGGATGGACACTGAATGTAGGAGAAAACAAGCAACAAGACAGGAGCATACCAAAGAGGGCCTCTGAAAGAATCTATATAGCAATGTATCAAAACAGATATTAAGACTCAAAACCAAGCCTTTGGCAGAGGGCTGGGAATAATAATGAAAATAGGGGGAGTTAGGAAGACTTGGGGAGAACAAGAGCTCCACAAAGACCAAATAGATCAGGGCACAGGGGTCTTTTACGAGACAGTTTCTCCAACCAAGGACCATGTATGGCTATAACCTAGAAACCCTGCTCAGATGTGGTCCATGGTATCTCAGTATCTAACTGGAGACCCTAGTAAGGGAACAAGGACTATTTATGTCATGAACTCAATGGCAGGCTCTTCGATCCTCCCACACACACACCTGGGAGTAACAGCCTAGCTAGATCCCAGAGGAGGACATTGCAGGCAGCCCTGAGGAGACAAGATAAACTAGGGTAGAAGGGAAGGGGAGGAGGTCCTCCCCCATCAGTGGACTTGGAGGGCGGCAGGGAGTAGATAAGGGAGGGATGGGGACAGTGGGAGGGAATGAGGGAGGGGGCTGTGCCTGGGATACAAAGTACCTGTGATTAATATAAAAATAAATAAATTACATTTTAAAAAAAGAAAATACTGTATCAGATGAGAAATTTTAAATGAATAAATTACGTATGAAACTGCTCAGAGCTTCTCCAAATATTTCTTTGGTGTCTTTTCTATATCTGTCTTCCATTTTAGAGTAAATTAAGTAGAGAGTTGTATAAAAAATAAATACTGTACCATACATATTTATTAACCATTGTATTCAAAGACAAATAACCAAGAAGAAATATGTTAGGATGTGAATGTGAGGATATTTGCTTTAAGGTAGTGGCCTATTCAGTTGTAAAAAGAAAGACTGGTATTTTTGGATCGGCTCTGTACAGTGGAAACTCAGGCCGGATTTTATTGTTACAGTCTGCAATCAGAAATGGTTTCTCCCTTGAAAACCTAAACTGCTCTTAAAACTTTCAACTGATTGGATAAGACTCATCCACATTGTCAAGCATATTTTTTTTTTACTTAACACCAAATAAATGCACAATCTAAATGTGTTTGCAAAATACTTTCTCAGCAACATTGTATAATACAGAAGTGGGCCAAATGTTTGATACTATAGACTACTCAAAATCACTCATTTATTTATTTATTTATTTATTTATTTATTTATTCATTCATTCATTTACTCTCTCTCTCTCTCTCTCTCTCTGTGTGTGTGTGTGTTTATGATACAGGCATGCATGCACTTCTGCACACACATGTACTTGCCACAGCATGTATGTGGAGGGCAAAGTTCAATTGACAAGAACACTTTTTTTTTTCTTTCTGCCATATGGGTCCACATAATTAAATTCAGGTTATCAGTGTTTTCAGAAAGTGCCATTACCTTGAGTCATTTCACCTGACCCTTGACCTGAGAAATTTAACCATCATATGTGATCTTTCAGAGTTAAATTGATGTAAGCCACCTTGAGTTTTGTGTTTATCACTATTTTAATTATGATCTGTTAACATAGATTTCTAAGATCTATATCATAGATATTTAAGATCTGTGAAATCTTAGAGATGGAGAATTGTTTATTCTTCGTGTTATATGTATCATTCTTGAACTAGTAAAGCTGTTTTATCATCTTTATTTTTGAATGAAATTTGTTGTGCCTGCTCTGGAACATTATAATCTTGGTTTAAAGAAAAAAAAAAAGATAGTAATCACAAACTGGCTTTTAAGGTGTCTGTGTTCTACATGACTTGTATTTATGATTTTTTAATACCGTAACACAAAATTTTCTTGCAGTTCTACAAGAAGAATGTGGTGTTTTATAAATATCCCCCATAGGCTTATATATTTGAAAATGTGGTCTGAAGTTGCTGATTCCAACTGGCAAGGTTTGGAACCTACCACAAGGAGTCTTATGGTAGGAAGTACATTGCTGGGTGTTAGCTTTGATGCTTTATAGCCTTACTTCACTTCCTTCTCTCTCTGCTTCCTGGTTGTTGCTGAGATGTGATAGTTCAGGTTTCTGTTCCTGCTTTCTTGCCTTCTTCTCTATTATAAATTCCTCTGGAATTATAAGCTAAAATAAATTGTTTCTTAAGTTGTTTTGGTTCATGGTGCTTACCTCAGCAACAGAAAAATAACTAATACAGAATAGGCCAACAACAGTACAACAACGAAGTTTATTTTATCATTACCAGGTCAGAAATGCACAGTATTATCAAAAAAGATAGAAGTATATTACCTGAAGAATAAAATTTCTGTCATGAAGACAGTTCTCACTAGGTAGCCAAATGCTTCTACCACCCACATGGAGGCTCACAGCCATCCTCAGTACAGTTCCAGGGCCTCTGAAGCCCTCTTTTGGCCTCCTTGGTACCAGGATATACACAAATGCTACCTCTACCCTAACTGGAGGGTTTAGCTTGTTTCTAGAACTTACCCAAATAGATGGAAAGAAGTATATTTTCCAAGGACTATTGCTTTCTACTGTGCATCCAGCTCAACCCCCAGTCCATAGATGCTTCTTGTCCTACACATCTTGTAAGAATCTAGCTCCAAAACCTACTCTGGGTACCCAGCTCCCTGTGATTAATGAGTGTGTTGTTGTTGTTGTTGGCGGTGGTGTGTGTGTGTGTCTGTGTGTTGGATTTAAATGAGAAATAACTATCATTTGTTAGAAGAGAAGGCACGTTCTGGGTCAGCCATCTTGACGGAAAGCTGTCGGAATTCTACTACACAGAGCTAGTACTAGCACACAAAAGACTTGTTGTTTGTATGTTTATTCTCCATGTATGGAGATTCTGAGTGGTTTGAATCTACTGTCTTTGCCTTCAGGTACCAGCTTTAGTCTCAACTGTAACTTCTAAGATCTTTTTTGAGTTAATTTTATTTCCAAATCCTATTCTCATTTTTGGACAGTGTAGGCATGTGCGTGCGCGTGTGTGTGTGTGTGTGTGTGTGTGTGTGTGTGTGTGTGTGTGTGTGTCTTTTTTAGGTCTTTTTAGCTCAAAAGATTCAAGTGCTGCTTAAAGATTCAAGGGTCTTACAAAAAAGCCTAAAATTTACATTTTAACAGCTCACAAATTTCTGAAAATAAATTGTAGTGCAGACTATACACTGGGACAGGGTAGAAAATGAAATATTCAAGCTTTCTAGTTCTGTAAAGAAATATAGCTATCTAAGATGACTGAAATACAATATCAAGCATTGTAATGGGCTATGGGCAATCCACTTCAATGTTTTCTCTAGTGTTTTTTGGTAGGTGAAAACTATTTGAATTTTCTCAGTATATTCATTGTCAAAATATTTGTTGGGCCAATGAAGTAATAATCAGAGTGCAATCAATGGCTTTGTTTTCATATATCATTTGTGTATACAAAGAGAGCTCATGTGAGTAGGAAATTTATTTTTGCAAAATTTGTAAGACATTAATTTATCTATAAGGAAGATATGTAAATCTATGGAAATGGTTTTTAAAAAAATAAGAGGCTTATGTATTCAAGTGTTCCTAACTAATATATTTTGGTCATTATGTAAAAAGTTTTGACTAGAGAAATCCTTGATGTTTTCACAAGTGCTCAATATTCACTATTTATAGATCCAGATCTAAAAGTTAAAAGATTGTACTTCCTCTGTGTTCCTGACTATATTTATGGCACTTCAAAGCATTCATGCAATTCCCTGGATATGAATTTTCCAAATTTCTTGACCACATTTCCATTTACAAAAAACAAATGCTATAGGTACACACTGATGTGCTGCTCGTTCACCCAGACTCTGGGGTGCAGGTCAGGACCTCATGCGAGTGCATCACAGCCTGGGCCATCCCTCCAGCCCATTCTTAATTTCTAAAATTACATTTAACATTAGCATAAATTTCAAAATTGGTAATAAGAAAATTAAGTTTTAAATCCCCAAGTTATGAAATAGTAACTACTTTAAAATAATTGTTTTGTCTTTTATAATAAAAATACAAACCAAATGCAAAAATATATATTTGTGATCCTAGAACTGATACTCAGATCTCCTCTGGCGAAGGGTAACTAAACATGGTGAGTGCTTGCAAATAATTCCTCAGCTGAACTACTAAAGGAACCATGATACCCAGCAGCATATCTTTTCTTAACCTGCTTACAACTTAACCTTGAACAAATTTCAGCCTATTCTACCCTCTCCACACTTACAAGTATTAAACTGAGTAGTTAGTATGTATTCACTAATATCTTAAAATGCAGTGTTTCTTCATGCTGACTGGCTGGTAAGACGTAACATTAGTTACTGCAATTAGATAGGTACAATGAAGCTTGAGAAAATATGCTATTTATTTAATAAGATCTTTGTAAAGTAAAACACAGAAAACTATTCAATACAGCAACTCATAACAATCATTCCCTCTTAACCTGGTTTAGTAGAAGGTACCAGAACTGATTTGTCCTAAGAAATTAAAATTTGTTTGAAAATACAGATTTTTTTCATGTTTGAAAGTAGATTGCTGAGAATGTAACAGCAAAAACAGTAATATTCTAAATTTTAGTCCCTTGAGAAAAGAATTTCAATACATTTGCTGTAAAAAGGCAAACGTGATTGTCAATCAAAGGAAATGACTGAAGAAACTAGGTCAATTGGGATGTTCTGGTGTTTCTCTTGCTACACGTTTAAATCACTGAAACTGCCAAAGATAGAGAAAGCCTCTGTGCTGGCTCAGGCTCATGCAGTATCTACATGATGCTGTCAAGCATTTCAGAGATCTTTAGGATAATGTTTAGTTTCTGCCAAACCTAACCTGCCAGTATTCTCCAGGTATTCTGAGAGGCATAAGTATGAGTCCCATGTTCAGGCTGGCTCCTTTGCAAATTGATAGCTAAAACTATAGCCCATACCACTAATGTACAAAATAGTTGTTTGCAAATGAACTTAAAGGCCTGTAAAGATAACAGTATGTTTAAATTAGGTGCAGAGATAGCACCCCACCACTAAAGATCAAGGAATGGAAGACTGCATATCTTCAATGTATCTTGTTAGTAGTATCAATATGGAGACAAAGAGTACAATGTATCAAACCTCAGAGTCAGAAATTATTCTGTTAAGGTCAATAGTATATACAAAGCCAAACTATATCCTTGGGTTGAAAATTACAACTAAATGAGCACATGCTATGCATCTATGTGTTCTGAGGATTATTGCACTAGAAACAAATGATGGACAGATTCACAGTTGTGGACAATAATTTAATTAGGTGAACAAAAATGATCTGAAATACAATTCACAAAAACTTAAGCAGAATACACAAATAGTGATAAAATACAGAAATAATGATGGTATAAAAATTTTATCTGGAGCATAAGAGCATCATTTGCCATAGAAATTCAAAAACAAACATCTACAAATTTGACAAAATTAAACATAGCTAAGTTAAGGCCTACTTACCTAAGAAGCAGAGAGCAGACTAATGCTACAGAATGACTGATATGGAAGGCATCTTAGTGAGTTCCCACCTTCAACTGGCTTGTTTTGGATAGGAAACATGACAACCATGTAGAGATACTCCCAAATTAAGCCAGGTTTTTCATAACTCTATGATTTTGAAATTCAAAGTCACTTGGTGTATTTTAAACATGTTCATATGTCTTCTTCCAAGAATAAAAGAAAAAGAGGATAGGTGCTTGTTGAAAATGTGCTATGTAGAAAAAGCACAAGGAAAGCAAGCTAGTGTTATTAATAAGCCAAAGTTGATTTAAATGGCAGTTGCTGATTGTAGCTGCTTCCAAATCAAATCAATAAAAACACCCTGGCTCAATAACTCTACATAGAGATGCAAAATTAAATTTCTCCTTCCCCACATTTATGCAAAACAGAAGTTGTGAGAACTTGCCTGTATTGGAATTTAATTATTTATTCCGATAAATATATGTATCTTGAAAAATGAGGCTTCAGGCAGCATCAGATTTCTCCCCATGCTCTTCGGGGGGGATACACGGCTTAATAATTGTTTCTTTGTAATAAAAAGAAATTCTCAAAGAATAACTTCAAAGTTTTTTTAGCTGAAGATATCACATCAAACACAAAGAGCTCTGTAGATATTATAGTTCATATTGCAGGTTTAACAAATGCTTGCTAACGATGAACAAAATTACCTTATAAAACTTTTATTAAAATGAGGTTTTTCACATATTAAAGGAGTGATTAGAATTCTTTCTCAGGGTCATTGTTAAGCTCAAATCTTATACAATATTACCATTTTATGTCTTTAGTTTTTTTATGGCAAACACAAAATAAAACTGAACATTTTCCCATTATATTAAACATTAAATAGCACATGATCTGATAATATAACTTCTGATTAGATGGAAGTAATTTGCATAAACTGTAATGTTACAGTTTTTTCTAATGTTTAGAAAAGATAGGCTGGGTTTTATATAGTAATGATAATTCAGTTTTAAGGCCTGCATCAGGGGATGTTAATTCAAATGCTCTCAAAATACAAACAGGTAAATAAGTGAATAAACACTACAGATAGAAAACAACCGGGGTTCATGTATGTACGCAGCTGCCCTATTGCGGTAGTATGACACTGTTTCCTTCTGCTCATCTAGAAACTCTGGTTCTTACAATTTTTTTCTCACCTTCTCTCTCAATGATTCTGAAGCCTTGCCATAACATAGATGTACTATTGGAGCCAGGAACTCCATAGTCTTTTATTTTCCGCACATTGACCAGTTATGAGTCATTGTGTTAATTACCATCTAATTCAAAAAGTTTCAAATGAGGCTTGGGAAATGAGCTAATCTACTGCAACAGCATCACATCAGTAGGAGTTTGTTTATTACTGTTCATTTAGCAAAATAATAACAGCAGTCTCTCCTCTAGATTTTATGGCCTGTCTACCCAGGAATGACTTCCATCTTGTGGAACAGGTCTTAAAGTGAACAGAAACTGTGTGAGCAGCACAAACTGGACTTACAGGCTTTACAAAACCTAAAAGAGAAGAAATTAGGTGAGTAGGGAGGTGGCAGGTAGATTGGAAGGAGTTAGGGATGGTATGACCAAAATATATTGTCTAAAATACACAAATAATAAATAAAAATATCCATTTAAATATGTAACACACAAATAAAGCAACTGAGCTAATATGATTAACAGCAGAGGACTGGAAGAAGTACAGGACTAGGAGTATCTTAAAATTATTACTTCAAGTCTACTAATCCTAAAATTGTGCGCACAGTCTGGAGCAGAGGGCAACTCTGCTATCTTGAGAAGAACAGACAGATGGCACTTCTCTGGCAGGCTCAAGGATCAGACCATCTGCCTCATTACTACTTTGGACCAATATTATTTCTTTCAGTTTGGGAGGGACACATACCCTGCCAGAGACAAAAGAAAAAAGTGAAGGACCATTAAACCATGCGGTGAGGAACGCTGACCTAGCTACATAAACTCTTAACAGGAGCAGAAAGGAAGAGACATCTACAGAGACCCACCCGTGAATCGGGGGTGGGGAGGGCCGGTCAAAGGCCAAGAGCTGCATGATCTCCTCCCACCTACACTTCGCTGACATCTGTCAGTAAATATGTTGCCTTGAAAGTATAAATCACAATGAAACAAACATTTATAATCCAGCATCTGCGTCAGAAGCAAAGGCCCTGATCTTCCAAACACTGGAACTGTGGAACATTGGAACTGTGTGAGTCGCTGGACTTAAACAATAGTTCCCTTCCAGCCAATAACATACAGAGTGTGTGACTTTGAAATAGAAATTATAGAAAAAAATGATTTACTCACAGACATTCTGGAGGCATTGCCCAGGTTTGTAAATGACTATGACACCACAGGTCATTATACTGTGGTGTGAAAGAAAACGTTAGTCATAAAAATGACCGTAATCATTCTCATGACCATTCAAAATTCAAAATATAGTGCTTCACACCAATATTCTCCTATGAAGTCAAGAGCAAAGAGAGTATCTGTTTCACTCTATATCTTCCAGACACTGTGCTGGTTTGTATAATAATCTTGGATGTTCATACAGAAAGCAAATTCATATAAAAGGATTGATAGAATTATTATAAACTTATTTGAGAATACATAATCTAAAAGAAAAAAATACACCCCAGAATGCTTTTATTTTCACTATATAATTAATTTTATGTATTTTATTGTGACAAATGTCTTCAAGAAAAAGTAAAATCAATACATACAAACAAATTCAAGCTTTTGATCAATAATTTTTATGCAGATAATCAAGCTGATTCCATCTTCCATTTCAGTTGTATGCTAACAGAGGTAGGTTAATGGTTGATAAATAAAAGATTTATTTTATATGCACAATGAAAGAAACTGTGTTAATTAAAATGAAATTGACTTTTAAATAAATGCTATATAAATATTTATATATCCAATAAAATATATTTATATAGCCACATAAATAATATCTTCAGCTAAGAATTACAGTGAAAAGTTATAGGGAAAGCTAGAAGTTATTTCTAGGCCAGTGCACTGTGTTCTGTAGTGTCTATTCCATACAAAGAGACTTATGGAAGTCTTCATTTTTAAGATATAAGCATAACATATTTGGTAATTATATTACTTCAGTTCTTTTGTTATTCTCTACCCAAATGTAACCCCAATCTGATTATATTTAAACAGTTGTTATGATTTGAATCATAATGCCTCATAAAGGTTCATGTTGAAGTCTTGCACCCCAAATAGAGCTTGAAAGATTCAACTGTAAGTAACACCTATGATATCATCAACATAACAATCCATTGTTCAGTTTGTGTGACAACTGACAGGTGATGAGAATTTAGGAGATAGCACTGGGTTGAAAGAAATTAATCCATGAAGTTATGCTTTGTGGACAAATTTTCCTCCATGCTTTATTCTGCACCATTTCACCAGGCTGTTCCAAAGCCATATGCTTCTCACCATGACATTCTGCCTCAACTCAGGTTCACAGGCATGGGGCCAAGTGGTCATAGACTGAAGTTCCTGAAATTGTGAGTCAAGATAAAACAATCCTCCACTAGGTTATATGAAAAGCATTGTCACAGCACATAAATGCCGACTATATGCCAATAAAAGACAGGTTAATGTAAGTGAAATACTTCAGAGTTGTTCTGTACTCACAAATTTTATCTAATTCTGTAAAGTGTAAATTGAATATCAGAAGTCAGTTCATTAAGAACTTCTCAACTTTGTAATTATTTTTTCAGTAGAAGTCCAAAAGTATTTCATCACTAAAATGATTTCTTTATTTAATCTTATCAAAAAATAAACACGATATATTGTAGTGTTTTCCATATTCTGATTTGTAAAACTCAGGAACTCTGGAAGGAATGTGTATTCATAAATATTATGAATTGAAATATCTTAATGATAAAAGCATTATCATTTTATCAGCAATTTCAGTAACTTTTATTGGGAAAGCTTGCATCATGCGTTCTCCTCCAAGCTAACAACTTCTCATGTTACAGAATGCGTAGATGGCCAAGAAGTCATGAGCCCCATCCCTGAAAATTGCATAGACCAAGTCATAATCATTGATGGTGTAGACTAAACATAATAAAAATGAATTCCTCCTGGAAAACTACAGCAATGTCTTCTGAGAGTAGGTAATGAAGGCTAGAGAGACTATGTTAGTGCTATCTCATCAAAGAAAATACTCAGGATTCGGCATACTAGCATGGAGCAAAAAAGAACAGAGTTATGAGATAGGGCATCTCAATATTTGTATACCTCTAGCATTTGTTAGGTTAAATATAATGTTGAACAGTATGGTATTAAAAAAAAGATGCTTTGGTGAGGCAGCTAAATCATAAAGACTCATCTATCTTATGTACCAAGAAAAAACAATTATTAAAACAAATTATTTTTATCTTTACTTCCTTTCTGGTAGATATGTTGTACTAAGTACTCAGAACCTGACTTTATTTTTTAAGTGATACTTTGGATAGCAGATGTTGAAATATGGAACTGGTTAACTCAAATTACTGTTCTGATAGTAATTAATAATCTACATATTTTATTGAGAAATACATACATTTTTGAAGAGACTTTAAAAATTTATGTGATAACTCAAAAGAAAAACGCTAGCAACAATCCAAGTATAAACTTCATGAATCTAAAGCATATGTCCTATATAAGAAGAGACAAAGTAATCTGATTTAAAAATAAGATTGAGATTTTTAAAAGTTTTTAGAGTGTGTCAAAAAAAGTGGACACAAAAGTGGACTCTGGAAGGCAGTTTCTGGTCTCTTTTCTAAGAAACTTCTGAATTCTGTTATTTTTACAAATTTAAGATGAGAAAATAATTTTTTCAATATTTTTGTTAATCTTTTTATAAAATAAGAAGAAATCTGTATGCTTGATTAAGGATGGTGATCATGGCTGGGTGGTTTGTGGGGTTATGTGTTTTTTTTTCCTTTTTTTTAATTTATTTATTTTTATCTCAATCACAAGTTAGGTACTTTGAATCCCAGGCATAGCCCCCT
>JAQQSO010007556.1:0-10535 GCA_028658305.1 Pachyuromys duprasi | reverse complement strand
AGCTATACCACTCTTAGACATATACCCAAAAGATGCTCAAGTACACAACAAGGACATTTGCTCAACTATGTTCGTAGCTGCTTTATTTGTAATAGCCAGAACCTGGAAACAACCCAGATGTCCCTCAGTTGAGGAATGGATACAGAAATTGTGGTTCTTTTACACAATGGAATTAAAAAGGAGGAAATCATGAAGTTCGCAGGCAAATGGTGGGACCTTGAAACTATCATCCTGAGTGAGGTATCCCAAAAGCAGAAAGAAACATATGGTATATACTCATATAGACCTATATGATAGGAAGGTCAAGCTGAAATCTACACACCTAGAGAGGATATACAGGAAAGAGGACCCAGGTTGGTATGATCAATGTTTGTTTGGATGAACAAATGGAATAGACATTGAGTGGAGGAGAAAACAAGCAATAGGACAGGAGAATGCAAAGGAGGACCTCTGGGGGGGGGGTCAATGTAGGGAGGTATCAGAGCAGATATTAAGACTCGCGATCAAGACTTTGGCAGAGGGCGAGAAGTAATGATAGATCTGGGGGAAGTTAGTGAGACTTGGGGGAACAAGAGCTCCACAAAGACCAAACTGAGCAGGGCACAGGGGTCTTGCATGAGACGGTTTCTACAATCCAGGACTATGTGTGGATATGGCCTGGAACCCCCGCTCAGATGGGGCCCATGATAGCTCGTTGTCGGACTGAAGACCCTAGTGAGGGAAACAGGGAATGTTTCAGTCATGATCTTGATGGGTGACTCTTTGACCCTCCCCCATACAAGCAGGGGAGTGACAGAAGGGCTACATTCCAGGGGAGGGCATTGCAGCCAGCCCTGAGGAGACAGGATGAGCTGGGTTTCCTTGGAAGGGGAGGAGGTCCTCCCCTGTTGGTTGACTTGGAGGGGGCGGGTAGGAGGGAGATGAAGGAGGGAGTGGGAGGGTAGGAGGGAATGAGGGAGGAGGCTATGCCTGGGATGCAAAGTACCTAACCTGTGATTGATATAAAAATAAATAAATTAATAAAAAAAGAAAATTTACTAGCAACAATCAAACAAATTCATGGTGCTTTTGTCATTTTTCTTTAATGAGTGGCAACAAAGGGTTGGGAATAAACAGTGAGTTATTACCAGATTGGAAGTTTTCTGTGAGAGTAAAATTAGGTAAACTAGGTATTTTGCACACAGAAAGTAAGGAACAAAATAATGAGGGTACTAATAAAATAATTACATAAACATGTATATTACAGAATAAAAATATTTTAACACCTTTTTATGAATTCTGTTTCTGTTCCATCAAAATTTGGCTATTCTTAAATATTGCTTGTCTGTAGCTCTTGTAGCATTTCATATTTTGATATAATTGTTTGGCTACTAAAAGTACTTATTAGTTCTTAAAAATAATAAAAAGTGTCCCGAATACTTTTATTATTCTTCACATATAATACATTGTAAAATAATACTTGGTGCTGAGGAAGACTACTATATTATGAATATGCCATAATAATTTATGACTATATAACAAAGAATAAACCAGATAATATAGCATATATTCTGAATACTTAAGACAATTACACAAGCATTTCCATTAGAAATCAAGGTAAAGTGCCTTGCAATTGGAAGCACAGAAGGTACATATCCTGTCTCAAGAAAATCTTTTCTGGAAAACATTTGTCAAGTTTTCAACATAAAGATGAACAAAATTATATAAAACTTTTAAAGGGTTTCTCCAGATAATAGATCAGAAATCTGATACAGCTGACTAAATGAAGAATGCCAAATGTTGGGACATGCTTCAGCAAACTAGAATACATTATGAATTTGTTTTCAGCTTATGTTCTTCTGATCTTTGTGGAAATATAAATGAAAATTATTTCTAGCTATGTGAATATGAAACTGTGATATGTTTTATTAAAATTAAGATATGGAATACTACTGTATAAACTTACTATTGTATGGTGGATATATAGACAAGATAAGATAGCAGGATATAATATGAAGAAAAGAGTAGTTAATGAAAAAGCACTCAATAAATGGAATTCTATGAACTTAAGTTTGACTTAAGCATATTGAAATGCCTTCATCTCCCATTTTTTCTGTTTTGTTTTGTTATTGTTCACACCCCTGCTTATCTTATGGCTTCTTACTCATCTATTTTACATACGCACTCAGTGGTTCTTATATCTTGAATATTTTATAACAAAGTTTGTCTTCATTAACAAATGATAGTTGCATTAAAGAAACATTTTTACTAGCTCTCTAAGCATGTTTTATAGGGGCTTGTGCTGTACTCAGAATGTTCACAGAAGAGAGGAATTACCTAAGCAAAAGTAGCTACCATATCCCTATATATACAGGATGACATATTTAATTATCCTTATTGTCATCGTCATGTTTTCTTGGGCATTCAATGAAAATATACACTACCTGTCTAGAGTAATCAAGACAACTTCATAAATTGAATTTTGAATGAAACTTTAGAAAAGAAAGAAAAAGCTTTAATGTGATTTATAAAGAGAATCATAGCTGCTAACACCGGCAGGAACTATTATGTAGTTCTACATGATTTTTGGAAATTTAATTTAGTATCCAAGGAAACAGAAGGTTGTTTTATTCTCAAGCACCTAATGTTTAAACCACCTGCAGTGTTCTATAAGTTTAAACCGTTGAAATCTCTATGCTATCTAGTTAAAATGATTTTCTAGACTAGAAGCTGATGGCAATTCACTTAATCATATATTTATGATGAGTAGACCTTTTCCTATTAAATGACTAAAAAGAGGCCAGTATAGATATAGTTTATATATTCCAAAAGGCATTTTTAAAAATTTTTTTGACATTATGGAATAGTTTTGTCATTTCTCTCTTCTTTTTCAAACCCTCTCATACAACAATGCATGTTTTATTTCAAATTTATACCTTCATTTTTATTAATTAATGTCATATACATATAAGCATATGTTTGTACATATAAGCAATATATTTCTAAAAATAACCTTATCAGTATGTATCTTATGCATTTGTATGTTTTCAGGGAGAGAAGTTGGTAATGAGTACCAAATGTAGAGAAAGACTTTTTAGCACATACTTTTCTCCATGAATAAAATAAAATAATAGATATTAAATAACCCTGGAATCATGTATCTCTAGGATACTGAAAGTAAGTAAGCACTTAGAGGATGTTAGTTATTATTTTTTGCAAGTAAGGAATTAAACTAATACATGTTGACATATTCTATTATGTATTTATTATAAGCCATATGCTGTACCATGCAGTTTCTGTACATTGCTATAGTAAATGATAAAATTTAGAAAAAAGTCAAAGTTATGAGCATCCTATAAACATATCTTCTAGAAAATTAAGTTTAATGTAGAATATTTGTTTAATTTAACAGTATAGAAATGCCTGAAAAATGAAGAGTCAAACATGGCTTGTTTCCTGGATGCTTTTTCCATTAAAATTACTTTATTTTAATAGCTTTTAAACTATTTTACCCGTATATATGTACACACACTCTTTGAGAGTATGATGTAGTCAGAATTCTGAAGAGGGTGTCGTAACCCAGAGATGTAGTTATCGTTGGCTGTGAGCCACTATTTGGGTACTGAATAACCAACTTAGCTTCTGTGTACATATGGGTCTTGCGTGTGGAGGACAAAGTGTTTAAGGTAGTTTTCTTCTTTCACTCAGTGAGTCCCAGGGATTGACCTGAGGTCATCAAACTTGGCAACAGATGCCTTTACTTGTTTTGCCATCCTGCTGTTCTTGGGTATACTCTCTTTAAGAGGTCTTTGGCATACTGGAAAGAAAAATGGAATGATGATATGGGAGTTCACAATGCCCTCATGTAGAAAGCAGTGACTGCTAATAAAAGGCACGTGAAGAATTGCCTAGCAAGAATCCCACTCTACAAATCAGTTAACAGGACACATTGACATGCTCTCAGGGGCCCATCTTGGTAATGAACATAAAAACAAATTTTCTCTTCTGAGACAGGCAGCATATTGAGTGAAAACTTAATTAAAGCAAATACATAACATGAACCAAGTAAAAGAAGGAAAGTAAAGGGGACAAACCAATTGAGAGAATGATGCCCTGGGACTGAGGCTGGGGAAGGGAGAAGCTGGGATGAAGGCAGGGTGGCTGCTGACAGGGAAGAAACTCCTGTCTCTCATCTGTCTCTCCAGTGGCAATGCTTTTCAGCTCCTGCCTGGTAACAATCTTTTTGAAGTTGTATTCACCAGGTCTCTTTGGTGCCTTTAACATCTTATCTATTGCTGTAGGAGCAAATTCAGCAGTGGGCATAGGCAAGAAGATACCTGATTTGGGGGTTGAGGTATACATTCTAGTCAAAAATTCAAACTTTAGTTGTAATTTTGCATTTATTTACATTTGAAATAGTATGTCCATTGACACAGAATAAAAGTAAGTAATGTGCAATAATTATTTGTATAAAATTTAGAAAATGAAAGAAATATTCTTAGAATTTTGTAAATAATGTCTGTGGAAGCAAAAGTGGGAATGGAGGATCTAGTTATGTATAAGTTATTACAATCACATAAAACAAAGATAATAATGAGGGAAATTTACTGTGAATGAAGGAAAGTAGATGAGTGGACTCACTTTTACAAGAGTAGCCAAAGGCATCTAATGATAGTAGATGTGAAGAGACAAAAGCTAATGAGCTAAAAATTAAGTCTAAGAAATTGGTAGATACCTAGCCTGATATTGGGTAAAAAGCAGTACTATGGTTAGATAGACAACACTTAGAGCTGGAGAACACTGGAGTAAGATCAAGTTACAGGTGGAAAATAGACATTGGGGAGGACACATAACATGCAGATTCCTGGTATAAAGGAACATGTGTGGGAGCTTTTCCATTGAAGGAGATGTGTCAGCTTTAAGTAGAGAGGAAACCAGAGGGTGACCCAATACTCATCAGTCAAAGAGCAAATGAAATTAAGCAGTTCAGACGCTATAAGGAAGACTAGATTACTAAGCATCCCTCAAAGCCAAGAAAGGCTGTGATAAAACAAAAGAATTATGCCACATTTGCAAATTATGCCACATTTTGGGAAAATACAAAAAAAGAAATTAAAAGTGAGATGACCACATATTTGGAAGCCATGTATGTCTTTGTTGATTTGATGGGAGCAATTTGTGGAGCAATGGGAATTAAAGTTGATTGAAATGGATTCTAAGGCAAGAATGTGAGGTAAGAAAGAGAATATAGAAATCACACATTTTTATCTTTAAGAGATTACTTTAACAACAGGCATGTGGGTATTGATTTGTTTTGTTTCCTGTAAAATGAAAGCATCCAGAGCCTGTCTGTGTACCAGCAGGCTAATGGACACAATTTAACAAAATTGTTCAAACACTCCTAATAGAATAAGAGAAACAGCATGACTTAAGTGTAGAAGCAAAGGTAAGCAATGAGGCACACAGATCCTGGCATCTTTCCTAAGTGGAGGAAACATAAGGAAAACAGATATGCAAAGGACAGATATTTCCATAGTCAGAGAGGGCAGAAGATTTTTTCTGCTTGATTTTGGTTTGTAGTTTGTTGCTTTATGAATTTTATCTTTGCCTCAAGATTAATATGGGAAGAAAAGCAGTGCTTAGTTTCCTAAGTCAAGCACCAGGGTTCTCCCAATAGTCACTGGCCCTAGTTACCTAACCACTCTTAATGAAAAGGATACATAGGATTGGCTCTTAGAATTAGAACAAGGGGAAAACAGAGAAAGAGGGGCTTTACTTTGGCATGAAAGATTTCTGGATGACAATGATTGGTAAAACTATCACTAATGGTTGTGCTTTAAAGCAGGAGAGACACTTGTTTATTGCTTTAAGCAATCCACAGTGTCTGGGAAATGCTGGAAAACTTCATGGAAACATATCTTGGATATAAGGCTTTAGGAAGGTAGATATGAAGAGTCTCATGGCTCCTTCCAATTCTTTATCACTATGGATATGCAGGTCCCTCTGGGGACAGTAGTAGCAGGACAGGAAACAGATATTAACCACCAGAATTTAGACCTTAAAGAAATTGAATGAAGAAAATATTTATAAATTATGACATTCTTGAAGGATGCTACCGGTGTTAGTGAAAAGTAATCATATTTGGCTGTGATAACTACTTTTTTTATTTGTTTCCTACCTGCTACCCAGCATTGACATAGCGGTACTATGATTTTTATGGCAGTTATTATTATGCTAATTATGTGAATAACAAAATGAACATTTTCTTCAAGTTCAGAAATTTATAATAGGAAGACGAGGCTCATAATTTTCTGTTATTGATTTGATATATACCTCTAATATTTTTATTTTATTTTGAAAGAATCAAAACATATATAAAGAAGAATTGAACTGCTTGTATTTTCTTCCTCCCTCTGAAATTTGGAATGTTAGTTTCTGAGCAATAAAATAAAGCTGAACCACATCCTCTATAAACATTTATTAATTTGATGGTTATTTTAATTACAAGAAAGAGATTTTAAAATAATAAAACATACCTTAATATTTATAGAAATATTGAACAAAACTGTAACCAAATAGGAGCAATAAATCCTTTATTCTCTATCACAAAAGGGAATAATCTTAACTCTGTGGGTTTTTGTTTATTTGTTTTTGTTTCTTTACAAACCTCTTGGATTAGACTCTACCATGCCATATCTATTTGTTGGAAAATGTCACACAATGTATAATGCACACTATTCAGATAAACATTCCCATTTATATCTGAAGTTCTTAAAACAATTTTGGTTGGAACTCCAAGTCTATTGATTATTTTTTATCCCTCTGAGAAAACTCTTATAAACCAAAAATGATTCATCTTCACCTAGTGAAAATATTTCCATATTCAGGATGTACTGCAGAGAGCAGCAAAAACTCAATAGAGCAACACTGACTGGTGAACTTTTCCAATAAGAAATATTACTCATTGTCTTAGGTTGGAGTTTATTGTTGAGAAGAGGCACCATGAGCAAGGCAACTCTGATAAAGGAAAACATGTAATCCAGGCTGGCTTACAGTTTCAGAGGGTATCGTCTGTTATCGTCATGGTGGGAAGCATGGCAGCATCCAGGCAGATATGGTGCTGGAGAAGGTGCTATGAGCTCCACATCTTGATCCACAGGGATCAAAAAGAGACCATGTGCCACACCGGGTGTGTCCTGACATACCCCCTAACAGCTCTACTCCCTTTGGACCATGCATTCAGATACAATTGTCTAATTCATACATGTTCAAACAACCACATTCCACTCCTTGGTCCCCATAAGCTTGTAGCCATAATACAATGCAAAATGTATTTAATCTGTTTTCAAAAGGGCCTATCTTCTATCATAGTCTCAACAATGTTTAAATGTCCAAAGCTCAAAGTCTGTTCTGAGATTCATGTAATCTCTTAACTATAATCGGCTATAAAATTAAAATCAAAAAAGTAGACAATATAATCCAATGAATCATGGCACAGGATATACATTACAATTCCAAAAGTTATGAAGGGACCTTAGTGAGGAAATACTAGACAAACACAAGACTGAAAACCAGCTGGACAAACTCCAAACTCTGTATTTCCGTGTCTAATATCAAATGCTCTTCAGATTTCCAGTTTCTTTCACCTTTGCTGACTACAACACACTTCTTTGATTTGGGCTGGTTCCACTCCCTGTTAGCAGCTTTTCTCAGCATGTATCCCATGTCTCTAGAATTGCTAACATTTTGGAGGTCTCAAAGGCAACTGACGTTTCACTTTTACAGCTTCACGCAGTGGCCCCTTTGGGGCTCCATGCAGAGACAACTCTACTCATGCCTGGCCTCAGTTACTTTCCTTAGTCATGAAGGAAGATTCCATAACCTTTTTTTTTTTCTTTTTTCTATCCCTGACTCTAAAGCCAGAATCACCATGTACCCAAAACTGCCAGGTTCTGCTGTTTGCTGTGGATGGAGCATGGCCCCCATATTCAGTTAGAGCCTTACCAGCTTTCTGTTTTCGATGGTTTCTTCATATCCTAAGCTTGACTGTACTAAAACTTGCTCTGTAGACCAGGCTGGCCTTGAATTCAGGACCTTGCATTTGCTTTTCTCCTGAATGCTAGGAATAAAGTTCTGTATAGCCATTCCTGGACCTAAGGTTTTCTTTCATTCCTTTTCACAGGATAAAAGCTCATCTAGGTGAAATCTTGCTCCAAGGTCACTACTCTCTTTATTCCACTTAATGTATTTAATCTCTTTATCTCCTTGGACACAGGATTTAGTTCCATTCCTTGCTGTTCTTAAAAGTTGATTTTACCTAGTTATTTCAAAAACATAGATTGTGCCACCAAACACATTGTAGACTTGTTGAAAAGGATGGACATAAAAACGGAAATGAATTTGAATACTACTTAACAGTATATATTCAATAGAATATATTCAATAGTATGTATTCTCTTGATCAGTTGTTCATAAAAATATAGCAGGAAAATATGTCATCCATTATTAGGTAAAAGAAAGATGAATATAAGAATGATCAGAGAACAATTGTCTAATAGATTACTGTTCTTCTTACCACTGTCATTTCCAATATCTTCCACTTTCCCAGACAGATGGACATGTAAGGATGCGGCTTCTGAAAATACAATCAGAGTACCAATTCCATCAATCACGCCTGTTTATTGAACCACTTAGAGGTTTTTATAAGATGTCAGAGTTATAGACTACTTTATCTAAAATTTAAGGTGAAAAGTAAATATTAGGCAGGAAAATTAATTATCTACAATAGATGGTAAAATTTCCAAGGTGAATTAGGTGCATCCATAAGCATATATCATGGTACATCTAATATTAAAAGGAAGAAAAAAATAAATTCCTAATGCCTTAGAAATAAAATTAGCCTCAAATTTTCTTATAAAACTTTCTGCCCTATTTGCATAATAAATCCCCCAAGGAAACATTGACAACATTGTTTTTCTAATGACTTCTGCCCTATTAAATTTTAATAGTATTTATATGTGTGTGTGTAGTACTATATACACAGTCTACTTTATATTTTTAAAAAGGTTTTTTTCTTGCTTAAAACTAATTTTAGCTTCCTGGTTCATGTGGGTGAAGAACAAGAGAGTGCTGATGAGAATTTATGTCCCAAGCTCTGTAGGTTCATGGGATTTTCTTTTTTTTTAACATTTTTATTTTATATTAATCAGAGGTTATATACTTTGTATCCCAGCCATAGCCCCCTCCCACATTCCCTCCCTACCCCTCCTTTCCCTCCCTCATCTCCTCCCTGTCCCTTTCCAAGGACATTGCAGCCATTCCTGAAGAGACCTGATAAGCTAGAGTTAGATGGAAGGGGAGAAGGTCAAAGGATTTTCAACATGAGAAAATAGCAGAGTATGAAGTCTGGAAAAGGCTTGAGAAAACCTTACAAAAATAGCATAAAAAAAGAGTCAGCAAAGAAAGAAATTTGGAACCCTCCCCACAAGCAAAGCCAAATAAAACCATTTTGAACCATTGACAAGGACACAGGTACTGCAGAGCACCTGAGAGGAAATATGTGTGGCTCATTACAATTCAAAGATACACAGCCTTGGGTAGAGATTTAAGAAGTTAACTAACATGCAACACATGAAATCGTATGTAAAGCAACATGTAATAGAATGTAAATAGAAAAGTCCAGACTGTACAAATGAGGCCAAAAGCCCATGCTTTGCAAATAAGCATAGAAGCCCATGATAAGGCAACTTGAAAACCCCAGCTCTGTGCCACAAGGCCATTAGGCCACAAAGCTTTATCCATTTTCTAGCTGTCTTCTCCCTTGGAATTTTATGACTCCTTTCTTTTTAAGTGATAACTTTTTATCTTGGAACATTTTTCTACTCATTTGAGGTTGCTTTAATTTTATTATAAACCTTCTCCTAGAAATGTTGTAGGTGTGGCTGAGGTAATACAAGTATGTACGTAGGTGGCAGAGAGGAGAGAGGCTATGTCTAAGATCAGCCTGGAATCATGAGTGAACTAGTGGTGTATGGTGCTACAGAGACCAGTACTGAGAAGGACCCTGGCACTCAGAGACCCCAGGTGCCACTCAGAAGAGCAAGTGAGTGGTTGAGAAATGGAAGAGAAAGAAAAACATATGGACGTGGCCACAATGAAGGGGAGCAGAACTGGAGACTTGAGGGCCGTGAGGAACACCCTGAAGTGATGCCTACTGGAATCATAGTAGGATCCTTGCCAGTACTGACACCAGAATGCCACATCTGGAGCTGTGGCACTTCCAAAGGACAGGTGGACATCCCTGGTCTGGGCTGTTGCTTAGGATTGTGTCAGTATCTGAAGACTAGCTTCACCCCTTGGCCAGGCACCCTAGGAGAGTTGGCCTTGAAGGTATGAGAGCTGATACCACCCCTAAACAGCTGCAGTATATCTGAGAGCAAGCGCCACACAATTTGCAGGAATTGTGGGTGAGCTGGGCCTACCATTTGTCTCTTGTGCAGTGGACTAGACTGTAGAGGGATAACTCCTCCAACTTCATGCCTCACCATGTGCGGCAG
>JAQQSO010007555.1:0-10536 GCA_028658305.1 Pachyuromys duprasi | reverse complement strand
TGAACTTATTAATAAAAATGACTTGCTCTAGATACACACAAACAGTCTAAAGATTTCACTCTTCCTTAAATTGAAAATAGGGTCTTCTCTCATACCATATATCCTCACCAGTTTCCCCTCCCTTCACTTCTCCCAGCAACTCCCATCCTCCCTTCTCCCCTAGATCCATTCCCCTTCTCTTTTCCTTCAGAAAGTAGCAGACCTCCAAGAGACAGCAACCAAACACAACAAAACAAGATACAATAAGACAAGGCAAAAGCCCTCATATCAAGGCTAGACAAGGCATTCCCATAGAAGGGAAAGAATCCCAAAGCAGGGAAAACAGTGAGAAACACAGCTACTCCCACTGTTAGGAGACACCCGCTAATACTGAACACCAAGCTGGCAGCCATAACATATATGTTGAAGGCCCAGTTCAGACCCACGCAGGCCTCGTGCTTGCCATTTCAATTTTTGTGAGCCCATGTGAGCCCTGCTTAGTTGATTTGATGGGCCATGTTCTCCTGATGTGCCCAATTCCCTCTGACTCCTACAGACTTTGCTCACTCTCTTCCATGGATTTCCTGAATTCTGAGAGGAGAGACATGATGGAGACATCCAATGTATGATCTCTCCACGTAATGTTTGGCTGTGGGTCTTTACAACCTGCTGCTGGAAGAAGCCTCTGTGATGAGGATTGGACAAGTTGTCTATCTATGCGTCTAGCTGAATATCATCAGGAATAATTTCATTAATATTTACTCAGTCACTCCCTTCCTTCTTTCCATCCATTCTTCCTTCCTTCCTTCCTTCTTTATTTGCCTGTTGTGTTTGGTTCCACTCTGAGCTATCAAGTTTCCAGTTCCTGGCCATCCATATAGTTTAGGGCATGGAATCCCTTTTGTGGCAGAGGCCTCAAGTTAAGCTTGATGGAAGTTGGTCTGATGTGTGATACTGGCCCTTAAGGTCTGGTTACACCTATGTTTGTTGTCTACACCTGGGTAAGACACATCTGATTGGTTGATTAAACAGCCTATACCTGGGAAGGACAGAAGGGGTTGGGTGTGGCTAAGGTTCCTGGGCTTTGGTGGACAGAGAGAGTCAAGGGACTTAGATGGAGGTGAAGAGAGGAAAAATATGGAAACCACGTGTGGTCAGGAGGAAGGACTCCAGTAATGGCATAAAAAGTTCCTGATGAAAAATAAAAGCAAGTATTTGTAAGATTATTGATGGCCAAGTAGGCTTCGTCCAAGGCATGCAAGGGTGTTTCAATATACGGAAATCCATCAATGTGATCCACCATATAAACAAACTGAAGGAGAAAAACCACATGATCTTCTCCTTAGATGCCAAAAAAGCTTTCGACAAAGTCCAACATCCATTCATATTTAAAGTCTTGGAGAGATCAGGGATACAAGGCACATACCTAGCAAGCCTATAGCCAACATCAAATTCAATGGAGAGAAACTTAAATCAATCCCACTGTAATCAGGAACAAGGCAAGGCTGCCCATTTTCTTCATCTCTCTTCAAGATAGTACTTGAAGTCCTAGCTAGAGCAATAAGACAACTAAAGCGAGATCAAAGCAATACAAATTGGAAAGGAAGAGGTCAAAGTTTTGCAGACGATATGATAATATACATGAGTGATCCCAAAGTCTCAACCAGAGAACTCCTTCAACTCATAAACACCTTCAGCAAAGTGGCTGGATACAAAATCAACTCAAAAACATCAGAAGCCCTCCTGTACACCAAAGACAAAAGGGCCAAGAAAGAAATTAAGGAAACAACACCTTTCACACTAGCCACTAATAGCATAAAGTACCTTGCAGTGACTCTAACCAAGACCTGTTTGAAAAAAACTTCAAATCACTGAAGAAAGAAATTGAAGAAGATATCAGAAGAGGGAAACATCTCCTGGGCTCATGGATTGGTAGGATTAACAGTGAAAAATGGCCATCCTGCCAAAAGCAATCTACAATTTCAATACAATTCCCATCAAAATACCTTCTCAATTCTTCACAGACCTTGAAAGAAAAATACTCAACTTCATATGGAGAAACAAAAAACCCAGAATTTCCAAAACGATCCTGTACAACAACAGATCGTCTGGAGGTATCCCTATCCCTGACATCAAGCTGTACTACAGAGCAATAGTAATAAAAACTGCATGGTATTGGCATAGAAAGAGAATAGTGGATCAATGGAACCAAATAGAAGACCCAGAAATAAACCCACATACCTACGGAAACTTGATTTTTTATAAAGAAGCCAAAACCATTCAATGGAAAAAAGACAGCATCTTCAACAAATGGTGCTGATCCAACTGGATGTCTACATGCAGAAAAATGAAAATAAATCCGTATTTATCACCCTGCACAAAACTAAAGTACAAGTGGATCAAAGATCTCAACATAAAACCAGACACACTAAATTGGTTAGAAGAAAAAGTGGGGTAGACCCTAGAAATCATTGGCATAGGAGACAACTTCCCGAATTGAACACCAACAGCACAGGCTCTAAGATCAACAATAAATAAATGGGACCTCATGAAACTGAAAAGCTTCTGTAAAGCAAAAGACACTGTCATCAAAACAAAATGACAGCCTACAGACTGGCAAAGGATCTTTACCAATCCCACATCTGACAGAGAGCTAATATCCAGTATATATAAAGAACTCAAGAAGTCAAAAAGCAACAAATCAAATAATCCAATTAAAAAATGGGGTATGGTGCTAAAAAGAGAACTCTCTGCAGAGGACGGTAGAATGGCAGAAAAACACTTAAAGAAATGCTCAACGTCCTTAGCCATCAGGGAGATGCAAGTCAAAATGTCCCTGATATTTCACCTTACACCCGTCAGAATGGCTAAGATCAAAAACTCAAATGACAACACATGCTGGAGAGGTTGTGGAGAAAGAGGAACCTTTCTCCATTGCTGGTGGGAATCCAAACTTATACAACCACTCTGGAAATCAATTTGGCGCTTTCTTAGACAATTAGGAATAGTGATTCCTCAAGATCCAGCTATACCACTCTTAGGCATGTATCAAAAAATGCTCAAGTACACAACAAGGACATTTGCTCAACCATGTTCGTGGCTGCTTTATTCGTAATAGCCAGAACCTGGAAACCACCCAGTTGTCCCTCAGTTGAGGAATGGATACAGAAATTATGGTACTTTTACACAATGGTATACAACTCAGCAATTAAAAACAAGGAAATAATGAAATTCGAGGCCAAATGGTGGGACCTGGAAATGATCATCCTGAGTGATGTATCCCAAAAGCAGAAAGAAACACTTGGTATATACTCACTTATATAGACCTACAGGATAAGATGGACATGCTGAAATCTATACATCTAGGTAAGATAAAGAAGAAGGAGGACCCAGGGTGGGATGACCAATTGTCGGTTAGATGGCAAATGGGATGGACATTGAATGTAGGAGAAAATAAGCTATAGGACAGGAGCCTTCCACAGAGGGCCTCTGAAAGGCTCTAACTAGCAATGTATCAAAGCAGATAATAAGACTCACAACCAAGCCTTCACCAGAGTGCAGGGAATCATATGAAAGAAAAGGGGGGGGGGGAGAGTTAGTAAGACTTGGCGAGGACAAGCGCTCCACAAAGACCAAACAGATCAGGGCACAGAGGTCTTCTATGATACTGTTTCTCCAACCAAGGACCTTTTATTGATATAAACTAGAACCCCTGCTTGGATTTGGCCCGTGGTAGCTCAGTATCCAACTGGGTACCCTAGTAAGGGGACCCTGGACTATTTCTGTCATGAACTCAATGGCTGGTTTGTCGACTGTTCCCCCACCCCGCACTGAGGGAGGAGCAGCCTAGCTAGATTCCAGAAGAGGACATTACAGCCAGCCCTGAAGAGACATGATAAGCTAGAGTCAGATGGAAGGGGGGAGGAGATCATCCCCTATCAGTGTACTTGGAGAGGGGCAGGGAGTAGATGAGGGAGGGATGGGGAGAATGGGAGGGAATGTGGGAGGGGGCCACGGCCGGGAAACAAAGTATATAACCTGTGATTAATATAAAAATAAAAATAAATTACTTAAAAAGAGAAAAAGGGAAAGGCAAAAAAAGAAATAAAATATTTTTAAAAGCCAAAAAAAAGAAAATTAAATTATCTGTATTATGAGATAATTCCCAAGTTATATAAAACAAAAACTACATTTTGGTACTTTCATTTTCATTACAAATTACAGTGTGTAGTCCAAGCTACTCTCCCACTTCCCATGCTTTACTCTCAGGCGCCCCTGAACTGGCATCATTTGCCTGTGCTACCATTTCCATTGATAAAATTAAGTTAATATAACTAACATATTACTTTTTGCCTAGTATTTAAGGTGTACTGCTGTGTAAATGTGTAGAGAGACTTTTAAAAAATTACAAGATAGCTCACTCTTTTCAATGAAAAAAGAAAACCTATACAAACAAAATAATTCAAACACTCCATAAATGGAATGGAAATAAATCTATTTTTAGCCATAGTGTAGAAAATGGGGCAATTTCAACTAAGTTGGGAAAAGAATAATGTTTCAAAAATAAGGGAATTAAGAACAGTCTAGGGAAAGAATATAACCAAAAAATGGAAGTTCATAGCCTGTGGGTTTAGATAAATCAATTATGTATATAGATGAGGTTAATGAGAAGATGTAGTAAATGGAAGGGTCTCATAGAACAGGAAGCTACAGATTACATTTGCAGACAGGAATGTCTTAGATAGCTTACATAACAGACATATGGAACCAAATCTCTGCTTAATAATTAAATAGATTTTTTTAAAACTCAACTAATCTTTTGTGAACTTTGGACACAAGAACCAGAGGACCCAAGCTGTATCTGATCTGAAAGACTCCTCCTAGGGAATTAGCTTTCATGGTTCCAGAAGGTGGCAGAAAAGTTTCAAAAGTAGGGAGGCAACCAATAGTCCTACTCAACTAGAGTGAACATAAACTACAACAACTGCCAGCATGGCATGATACCTCTAAAGGTGCTGTAGGGGCATGAACACTTTGGCAATAACAGCTGTCTAACTGGACTCAAGAATCGCTCTTTGATGTTTATAGAAATTAGTATAACATTCTTTCAAAGTGTCTTAAAACCACTGTTGGACATCTGATTATAGATAACCTTATAACTCTATAACATTTATAAAAGAGTTTATCATTTATTTATATGGGTGTGTCTATATATGTACACATATGTATACAGGCTAGCGAGAGTGTCCTATGTCTTGCAGCTGGACTTGGGAGCCTCTTGATGCGAGTTCTAGGAAGTAAATTGCAATCATCTGACATACTTGCAAGCACTCGTATCTGCAGAGCCAGCTCTTCTGTCCCTGCATTTTAACCCTCACCTTCTGTGTTCTAGACTCCCTTTTATGATTATATAAAATTACTTTGGTACCTGTAATTTTTTTAAATCTATTATATCATAAAAGGCTTCTTTAATACATTTGGAAACAAACATATTGGACAATATCAGCTGAGCACTTCCTTATTTAACAAATACTGGGGATACAAAGACAAATAGTTATGACATTAATATAGTATGCATTTGATGAATATGCACGTTTCTGATAAAAAGTCTCAACTTTCCTGTTTTGAATAATTCCTTGTCAAAATGGTGAAAGGTCTACCAATTCACTTATCACTTCATTCACAGTCACTTATTCATAATGGAAAGCAGTCAAAATTTTGAAATGTATTAAATTAATGCATGATGTTAAAACTGATAACATACCCTTAAGAACTCATCATCTGCCTGCTTAAGTGTTCTCAGGCTGTCAGTATGAAGCATTCTAGTTTGCTGAAAAGCCTTCTGTTGATGATTAAAAATACCCTAGAAATATAAATGGAAAGCTGTGTAATAACAATTAAGTATGAATTTTTTTCGCCCTACTCCTGTTATCTTCAGCTTCCTTTTGCCAACCTTAAATTCTATAACCAATCATTAAAACCTCCTCTTTGCATATAAATCTTACTCTATACTAACCCGCATTTACTTGGTTAAATCATAAGTTTGGAAACTTCAACTGTAGCTAATTTCCCTGATGGCAGCACTTCCACAACCTGATGGCCTTGTTTCATGGAATACATAGAAACAATCCAAAGAGAATGTTCAGTCTCTCATCATGGGTTGTACCACCCACCTACAACTCATATGCCATGTGCTATGCTTTCCTTTCCATTTTAAAAGCTGTATTATACTTCTTTACAAAGTCCAACCTTTTCACATACCCCATTCTTTTTATTTTGGAATTATAATTTTATTATTTTATTAATTACAGTTTATTCACTTTGTAACCCCCCTTGTACCTCCCTCCTTCCTCCCCTCCCAATTCCACCATGCTTCCCCCTTCTCCATCCATGTCCCTCCCCAAGTCCATTGATAGGGGAGGTCCTCCTCTCCTTCCTTCTGATCCTAGTCTATCAGGTCTCATCAGGAGTGGCTGATGAGTGGTCTTCCTCTGTGGTCTGGTAATGCTGCCCCCCCCTCAGGGGGAGGTGAGCAAAGATCAGGCCAATCAGTTCATGTCAGAGACAGTCCCTGTTCCTATTACTATGGAACTCACTTGAACACTGAACTGCCATGGGCTACATCTGTGCAGGAGTTCCAGGTTATCTCCATGAATGGTCCTTGGTTGGAGTATCAGTCTCAGAAAAGACCCCTGGGTGAAGACTTCTTGGTTCTGTTTCTCTCCTTGTGGAGCTCCTGTCCTCTCCAGGTCTTACTATCTCCCTCTTCTTTCATAAGATACCCTTCACTCTGCCCAAAATTTGGCTATAAGTCTCAGCTTCTCCTCTGATACTGTGCAGGGTAGAGTTTTTCCGAGTCTTTCTGTGGTAGGCTCTTGTTCCGTTCCTTGTTTTCTCCCTCTTCTGATGCTCATCCTCTTTGCATTTCTGAATGCGGATTGAGCAACTTATCCAAAGTCCTCCTTCTTGATTAGTTTCTTTAGGTGTACAGATTTTCGTATGTTTATCCTATATTATATGTCTAATATCCACTTATGAGTGAGTATAATGCCCTGTGTGTCTTTTTGCTTCTGGGATACTTCACTTAGTATCCCACTTTCAAGTTCCCACCATTTGTTTGCAAATAAAATGATTTCCTTGTTTTTTATTGCTGAGTAATATTCCATTGTCACATACCACATTCTTAAGAACTCAGAAATTATCCTTGCTTTCCTTTTTTTAAATATACGTCTTGTCTCTTGAAACCAAAAACAAACAACAAAAACTACTGTATTACACCTAAGGCTATCACAATTTTTCTCAGGTATGTGCTCACTTTTCGAATCTACTCATTCAGATTCAGAACACCAATGATGAAGTCTGTATTGTCAAATCTACCTTATTTCACATATAAGTGGCATATTGTGAAAGTAATTATCTTTTCTTCTTTTAAAAGGCTTCCTTTACATGGAGTAATTTTAATTTCTACCTATTAAACCATTGTTCTCAATCTGCTTTACCAGTTCACTCTCACCATTGAGAATAAATGCAGTGAAGACATCCAGAGACCTGCCTCTTAGAGTTTTCACTTATATCCTCAGTCACAGCTTGATGGTTTCATCTGATCTTCATGCTTTAAAATTCACCTTAAATTAACAATTCTCAACTTCTTATCCTTAAGAAATGGCTTCCTCATGGACTTCATCCTCAAATACCAGTGGCTTACTCAACTGCCCACTGAATTTCACATCTGTGTCAAAATGCATATTCTGTAACCAGACTGACATCCTACCCAAAGACTGTTTGAATATAATCAGGATCTTAAATGCAATATAAAATGGTTTTCCAAAACCAAGTGGTAAAACAACACAAATAGGAAGTGTTATCAGTGCCATGAATTATATGCTTGGATTTAGTTTTCATCAGCCTGGGAACAGAGAAGTACCACATTTTTTGACTGATGAGGGAAAATGATTGTGACTCGGTACTGTGGCTTTGTAAACGTGTGCTTGCCTACTTGCAAAATGCTCTGAGTTAAGTCACAAACTCACAAGGAGAAAGAGAAGGAAAGAAAGAAGGAAGGAAAGGGAATGTGAGGCAAGGGAGACAGAAGGGAGAGGAACATGAAGAGGAGAGGGAGAAAACGATATAAACCATATTCTGAATACAGTGATTGGTTCAGAAAATGGGAAATGATCAAAACTAGTTCAGTGATATTCCCCCATAGGAATATTCTGCCAGGGCTATTGAGAAAGATTGTCCCAGTTCACTGAAGCTAATAAATCTGTAATTGAATCTAAACGTGGAAGATTTCAGATATGCCAATTAGCAAGTTCAGTGAGACCCAGAAACAACTCAGATAATACCATGTAATGCATCCCTCACACCATTCAACTATGTCTGAAACAAACTTACCCCTGATTTCTTTCATATAAAACAGTGATCCTTCATTCATTCTTTTACAAGTTTCTGTTGCTTGAAATTACAAGAATCTCAATATCAGAAGCCAGATGGGCTTTCTGAACATTAAGTGTGTCTATATTTCTGTGGTTTAGGTTTCACCAGGAATAGAGCACAAAGCCAGTAACAGATCACTAAACTTGGCTCATTTCCTAATGCAAGGATAGTGTCTCTATTTTTATTTGGCACTTAGGTATAACAGATTAATTATAAAAACAATTGTGATACCAACAGTTAATTCATTTTCATGGTCTTCAACTTGTTTTATATCAGAATCCCATTGTTTAAACACAGTTATAATCTGCTCAGTATATTCAATTTTAAACTCCTGCCTGTAAAACATAATAATGAGTGTCACATTACATATTAAAATGAAGAGAATGTTCAAAGAAAAATTAAATTCCCACATTATGTATTATGTACTATAAAAGGGAGGACAAATAGGAAAGTAAATATCCCTGTGGGAAAACAAAAAGTAATAGATTTACATTGATTCCAGAAATATTTTTCTTAATTAATAAAAATGTGTTTTCACATGGCTGGCTTATTGAATAAGAGCCTTTGATCTCTATATATGTTATATATATCATATATATGTATACATTTTAGAAAAAAATCATTTCATCTCCAATCCATTTTGTTTCATTTTTTTCTACTGAACAGATGCTATAATATCAACATTATATGAGTTCCAAGCAGAAATATTTAACTTAAGTCTTTTAAATTAAGTTTGGTATACCCATGATTACAAGGGAATGATTAACTCTCCTAAAATTCATAAACAATTTACAACATGAAATTGAACTTTTCTATCTTCTAAACATCTATAAAAATGAATAGTTTCTATGATACTAACCTTTATTGTACTTCCAGAATGAACAGAAATAACTTTTTAAAAGGGATGACCTCCCCCTTGTGGGATAGCCATACTAGGCCACAAAGAAAGAAGAACCAGGCAGTCCTGATGCGACCTGATAGGTAAGGATCAGATAATAGGGTAGGAGCACCCCTATCAGTGGACTAGTGGAGGGACATATTGGGGAAGAGGGAGGGTGGTTAGGACTGGGAAGGGATGAGGGAGGGGGGCTAGAGCTGGGATATAAACTGAATAAATGATAATAATTATAAAAAGTTTGAAAAAAGGATTGAAAAATTCTATTAAGAAAAAATAGAGTCAGAAATCATTAGCACTGTCATGTGCTCAGAAATCAAGCCACACATGATGTTTGCCATTTGCTAAGCCTCTCAGAATAGCCAGAAACTGGAAACATACCAGAAGTTTCTCAACGGAAAAATGGATAAAGAAAATGTGGTACATTTACACAATGGAATACTACTCAGCAATTAAAAACAAGGAATTCATGAAATTTGAAGGCAAATGTAGGGAACTAGAAACAATCATCCTCAGTGAGGTTACCCAGAAGCAGAAAGACACACATGATATATACTCACTCATAAGTGGACATTAGCCATATTATATAGGATAAACATACCAAAATCTATAGTTCTAAAGAAGCTAAACAACAAGGAGGGCCCTAGGGAAGAAGCTTATTCTTCATTCAGAAGGGCAAACAAAATAGATATTGGAAGTAGGAGGAGACAGGAAACAGAACAGGAGTCTTCCAAAGGTGGCCTCTGAAAGACTCTACCCATCAGGGTATCTAAGCAGATGCTGAGACCAACAGCCATCTTTAGGCAGCATGCAAGGGATCTTATGAAAGAAGGGAGAGACAGAAAACCTGGAGGGAACAGGAACTCCACAAAAGACCAACAGAGTCAAACAATCTGAGCCCAGGGGGTCCTGCAGAGACTGATGAATCAACCAACTAAGAACCATACATGAAGAGAATCTAGATACCCTGCTCAGATGTAGTCTCTAAAAAGCTCAGTCTCCATGTGGATGACTTAGTAAGGGGAGCAGGCACTGTCTCTGAATGAACTCCATTGCCTGCTCTTTGATCGCCTCCCACTGGTGGGTTGGCCTAACTAGGCCACAGAGAAAGAGGATCCATTCAGTCCTCATGAGACCTGATAGGCAAGGATCACATAATAGGGAAGGAGAAATTCCTCTATCAGGTGACTAGGGGAGGGGCAGGGGAGAGAAGAGGGAGGAGGGTA
>JAQQSO010007554.1:0-10536 GCA_028658305.1 Pachyuromys duprasi | reverse complement strand
TGGACTTGGAGGGGGCAGGGAGGAGGGAGATGAGGGAGGGAGTGGGAGGGGAGGAGGGACTGAGGGAGGGGGCTATGCCTGGGATTCAAAGTACCTAACCTGTGATTGAGATAAAAATAAATAAATTAAAAAAAAAGAAAGAGGTTGCTCTTGCATTTAGAGCTTAAATGGTCAAAATTGAAAGGTTGTCTTTGCTGTTTTGCTTCCATTAGTACGAAGTGCCCCTTTCCCTTTCCTTTGATTAATTTTGCTTGAAAAATCTATTTTATTGTATTAGAGACTAGAATTCTAATCCAGCTTGCTTTGTGGGTCTGTTTGCTTGGAAAAGGTTTTTCAAGACCTTTACTCTGAGCTAATATCTATCTTTATTGTGGAGGTGTCTTTCTTGTATGCATCAGAAAGATGGGTCCTATTTCATATCCATTCTCTTATCCTGTGTCTTTTTATTGGGGAGTTGATACCATTGAGAGATATTAATGACCAGTTGCGGTTATTTCCTTTTATTATATGTTGTTGGTGGTAGTGTGTGTGTGTGTGTGTGTGTGTGTGTGTGTGTGTGTGTGTGTTTGATTCCCTTTTTTAGGTGTTTCTGATGTGTGGTTATTTATTACCAGTGTTTTCCTGGGTATAGTTGGCCTCCTTGGCCTGGAATTTTTCTTCTAGTATCTTCTGTAGGGCTGTATTTGTGGTGAGTTATTGTTTAAATTTGTTTTTGTCATGGAATATCTTGTTTTCTCCCTTTATGATGATTAAATTTTTGCTGGGTATTGCAGCTAGGACTGATTTCATTGTTACCTTAGTGTTTCTAAGATATCTGTCCAGGCTCTTCTGGCTTCCAGAGTTTCTGATGAGAAGTCAGGTGTAATTATGGTAGGTTTGCCTTTATCTATGACTTGGTCTGTTTTTCCTTGCAGCTTTTTAAAAAATGTTTATTTTATTTATGTGCACATGTGGGTGCCTGTGCGAGTCAAGTGTACCACATTCATGGAGGTCCCCTTAGGGACCAGAAAGCATCAGTTTCCCTCTGGAACTAGAGTTGTAGGCTGTTGACTGTGAGCCTCTTAAACATGGGTGCTGGGAACTGAACCTAAGTCCTCTGCAAGAGCAGTGAGCACACGTAACCGCTGAGTCATCTCTCCACCCCCTCCTTGCAGTTTTTGATATTCTTTCTTGTTCTATATATTTACTCTTTTGATTATTATGTAGCATGCTGATTTTCTTTTCTAGTCCTACTATTTGATGTTCTGTAAATTTCTTGTATGTTTAGAGGATTCTCTTTCTTTAGGTTGGGGAAGTGTTCTTCTATAATTTTGTTGAAAATATTTTCTAGGCCTTGGAGCTGGAATTCTTCTTCTTCTCCAGGTCTTTCTATTTGCCCCTTATTACTTATGTTTCTCTACACTCTACCCAAAGTATGAGTCTCAGCATCTGCTCTGATACCCTGACCAAAGAGTATCTAAGAGACCCCTGTGGAGGGCTCCTGTCATGTTTCCTGTCCCACTTCTGATGTCTATCCTGCTTGCCCTTCTGAATTAGGACTAAGCCTCTTCCCTAGGGTCCTCCTTGTTATTGAGATTCTCTAGACCATAGATTTTAGTATGTTAATCATATTAAATGGCTATTATCCACCTGTAAGTGTGTATATACCATGCGTGTTTTCCTGCTTTTGGGTTACCTCACTCAGGATGATCTTTTCTACTTCCATCCAGTTGCCTGCCAGTTCATGTTTTTGTCATTTTAAATTGCTGAGTGGTATTCAATTGTTTTTTTTTTCACTTCAGGTGTCATGCTATCTCCATGTCTTTCTGTGGTATTAACATTGGATTCTGGTTGTTCCATACTGCCCTGACTTTTGTTGCTCGTGTTTTTATGCTGGCCTCTGGCCACCTGGTTGATTGTGGTATTAGCCAGTCTGGTTGTCCCTCTGTTGTGTTCACTGGTTATATCTCAATTAGGCAAGGCACATGTGTAGCTGACCTTAAGGTCTTCAAACTGAAATCTGATCTGGTGCCACACAGGCCACCTCCAGATGTGGGACAATGGTATTTCGGTCCCATGTCTTGTTCAACTCTGGTGGGTTTGCTGCCTCCACCTGGCTCTGTGTCTGTGACTCAAGTGGGTCAGGCAGATGAGGAGTAGGTTGAAAGCTCTCCAGTTGGAAAGCTGGACCAGTGCCACACAGGCCTCAGTGGAAAGGGGGCATAAAATGTTTTAATTGCTGTGCTGTGGCTGAAAGCTCAGTTGAACAGCCCAGGGCTTCCACAGATCTCCATGGCATAGGTTTACATCTCTGGAATACTCTGTTTAATCTAGCCCTTTTTAACTTAACAGTATCAACAATTTTCTATAACAAGGGATTTTCTCTATACCCCTATGTTCTAGCATCATTTTGTACAGGAAGGTACTCTGCAGACTACCAGTAGACAACCATATATACCAAGCTAGCCACAAACCCTTTAATCTACAATGCTGCTCTGCCTGCAACGTATGCTAAGGCAATGGTGGCACAAAGCTTGTAGGAGTGACCATCCAATATCTGATTTCCCTTAAAGCCCACCCCATGAGATAGAACCCATACCTGAAACTTTTGATTGGCCAAGATCCTAAGACAAGATAATCCAGAGACCTAGGGTAAACAAAATACTACTCATAAAAGGAAAGAGACAGAGAGAGAGAAAGAGAGAGAGAGGGGAAGAGAGAGAGAGAGAGAGAGAGAGAGAGAGAGAGAGAGAGAGAGAGAGAGAGAGAGAGAGAGAGAGAGAGAGAGAGAGAGAGAGGCAGAGACAGAGAGGGAGGAAGGTATGAGGGAAAATCATAGCAATGAAATGACTCCTAATACACATAGATCAGTGCCTTTGTAAACCTCCATCAGAGACGTTTCTTTCTACAGTATACGGTAACAAATACAAAGACAGTCAGAAATTAAACAGAATGAAAGCAATTGGAACACTCACTCAGCTTTAAATAGAATTTCTCCATCTCTTTTCCATTGTAGGGTTTTGACAAAAACCAAAAAATCAAGTGCCCATACGTATGTGGGTTTGTGTCAGGGTGTTTGATTCAATTCCATTGATCTACCAGTCTGTTTTAATTTCAGTACTGTGCAGTGTTTATTATTATCACTCTGTAGTACAGCTTGAAATCAGGGATGGATATACTTCCAGAAGTTCTTTTATATTACAGCATTGTTCTAGTTTTTCTGATTTGTTGTTGTTTTTCCTTAGGAAGTGGAGAATTGTTCTTGCCAGGTCTGTAAGGAAATATGTTGTTACTTTGGTGGGAATTGCATTGAATCTATAGATTGGTTTTTGTAAAATGGCCATTTTTACTATGTTAATCCTACCAATCCATGGTCATTGAGATCTTTTCATCTTTGATATCTTCTTCAATTTCTTTTTTCAGAAACTTGAAGTGTTTGTCATATAGGTCTTTCACTTGCTTGGTTAGAGGTACACCAAGATGTTTTATACTATTTGTGGCTATTGTTAAGGATGTTGTTCCCTTAATTTGTAATTTGTGTACAGGAGAGCTACTGATATTTTTAATTTCTTTTTTATTACAGTTTATTCAATTTCTATCACAGTGGTAACCTACTCCATCGTCCCCTCCCAATCCTGCCCTTTCTCCATCTTCTCCTGCCATGCACCTCCCCATATTTACTGATAGGGCGGCCGTCTTCCAATTCCATCTCTCCCTAGCCTATCCACTCTCATTAGGGTTGGCTGCATTTGTCTTCATCTGTGGCCTGGAAAGGCTGCCTCCAATCAAGAGGAGGTGATCCAAGAGCCAGCCACTGCATTCGTGTCAGAGGCAGCCCCTGTTCTCCTTACTAGGGAACAGGCTTTCACTTCTTAAGTTCTTTATATATTCTCGATATTAGCCCAATGTCAGATATAGGGTCTCTATTTTTGGAGAGTTGAGTCCATTGATATTGATAGATAATAGTAACCAATAAATGATAGTTCCTTCCATTGTAGAGTCGAAGGTGACAGTGTGTTTGAGTCCTTGTTTTCTTTTGATTTTTTTGTTTTGTGGTTACCTATGGCCTGTGTTTTCTTGGATATAATTGATTTCTTTAGATTGGAGTTTTCCTTCTAGTATTTTCTGTAGGGCTGGGTTGCTGTGTAAGTATTGATTAAGTTTGGTTTTGTCATGGAATGTTTCATGTTCTCCATCTATGTTGATTTAAACTTTTGCTGGGTATAGAAGTTTGTTTTGACATCTGTGGTCTCTTAGAGTCTGCATGACATCTGTCCAGGCCCTTCTGGCTTTCAAGGTTCCTGCAGGGAAGCCTGGTGTGATTCTGATAGGTCAACCTTTGTATGCTACTTGGCCTTTTCCTTTGCTGTTTTTAACATTTTTATTTGTTCTGCATATTTAGTGTTGTGACTATTATGTGACCTAAGCAGTTTCTTTTCTTGTCTAGTCTATTTTGTGTTCCATAAGCCTCTTGTATTTTAAAGGACTTGTTTCTCTTAACACTGCCTAATTTTTTCTATGTTTTCCTTGAAAATACTTTCTGGACCTTGGAGCCTGGAAGGTCCAGGCTCTTTTTCCTCTATTCCTTTTATTCTTAGATTTTGTCTTTTCATGACATCCTTCATTTCTTGGATGTTTTGTGTTTGTAACTTTTCCGATTTTATTTTTTCTTTGAGAGATGTATCAATTTCTGCACTTGTAGCTTCAGCACCTGAGATTTTCTCGTCTTCCAGTTTGTGATTGGGTGTTGGTGTTTCAGGTGCAGCTAAGGGAAGAAGGTTGCAGGCTAAAGAGTGCAAGCACAGGAAATGTGCTGTGGAGATGTGCCTGCTTGAAAGGGGAAGTGTGAGGGAGGAGTGCAAGTGCAGGTTGTGGTGCAGGTTCAGATTGCTATTCATAGGTGCAGTGTGCATGCACAGCACCTCTGAATGGCACAGTGTCCCACAGGCCTGTCTTATGATTGTGCTCTAATCTCTCTGATCTGCCTGGGATGCACCATCTTTGTTCCAGGAATTGTTTGGCTGGAATCCACTGGGAGACAAATACAACAGGGGTTTCAATGTTGCACAACTTGTCCCAAGAATCCTTATGTTACCCAAAGTGGAAGTGTGGGTAGAAGGGATGGGATATCTGACTGTAGTGTAGAGGGATCCTGATCTGGGGCTCTGTATGCACTCTCTGGCAGTGTGTGAGAATAGCTCACACACAGGACCCTTGTACCCATACTCTCATACTCTCAAAGAGCAAAGGGCCCACGAACACAATGGCAGGCTTATGCGATAATCCCAACGAGCCCACATTTTTCTACTCAAAGATTTGCGTCCCCTCTTTTGCTGTTAAAGCAGGCAGGCACTCCATACCAGGGGTTATACACTCCTTGCTGCTGCTGCCTGCCTTGACAAGAGCAAGGGAAAGTGCATCTTAAAGTTCAGGGAGTCCATAGTTTGCCACTCTGAGACCCCAGAGAAGTCCACAGGGTACTAAATCAAATATGTCCTAGTTCACATGTTTTCCGCTCTAGCTCAGGAAGCATTAAAGTCTGTGTTCTAGCTTCCGCTGCCCATCCACTCCTCGATTTTGGAGTTTCAGACCTTCTGCCCTTCAGAAATAGTGCACACTGGTTGCTGCCTTCTTCGAGCCCATACTTTCTTATTATTTGTATTCCATCATCTCCTTCAGTTGTTTTATTTCTCTAACTAAACCTCACGTACTACACTGAATAGATAATGAGAGGGTGAACATCCTTGTCTTGCTCATGATTTTAGTAAAATTGCCTTGAATTTCTCTTCATTAATTTCATATTTGCTATAGTCTTGCTACAAATCACCTTTATTTGTTGAAGTGTGTTCCCTTTATCTCCAGAGAAATTCTACAGCTGATAACCTCCTTCAGCAAAGTGTATGGATACAAAATTAACTAAAAAAAAAAAAATCAGTGGTCCTCCTTTGTACAAATGGCAGTCTGAGAAGAAATTAACAAAACAACACAATAGTTACAAATAATGTAAAGTATCTTTGTGTAACTCTAACCAAGTACATGAAAGGCTTATATGAGAGAAACTTCAAGTCTCTGAAAAAAGAAATTGAAGAAGATATCAGAAGATGGATAGTTCTCCAAAACTCATGGCTTGATAGAATTAACATCGTAAAAATGGTTATCATTCAAAAAGAAATCTAGAGATGCAATGCAATTCCCATCAAAATTCCAACACAATTCTTTACCAACATTTAAAGAGCAATTTTCAACTTAATATGGAAAAATAAATATCCCAGGATAGCAAAAACCACCTTGTACAGTAAACAACTTCTAGAGGTAACAGCATCCGTGATTTCAAGCTGTACTACAGAGCAAACAATCAGAAATAAAAACACAAAAACCTACAGATACTTGATTTTTGACAAAGAAGCAAAACAATGGAAAAAATAAGAAGGTATTTTTGAGTACTTTTGCATCTATGTTCACCAAGAAGGAATTGCTCTATAATTTTTTATGTTTGGTCTGTACATTATTTGCATAGAATGGAAACTGTAGCATAATACCTTGAATTAGGTAATTTTTTTTCTGTTTCTGATATGTGGAATAATTTGAGGAGAACTGGCATTAACCCTTTTTTTGAAATTCTGGCCTCTGTGTTAGGCTCGTGTCCTGTTTCCTGTTTTCTCCCTCTTTCAATGTCTTTCCCATTTGCCTTTCTGAGTGAGGATTGATCATCGTACCCAGGGTCCTCCTTTTTGCTTAGCTTCTTTAGGTGTACAGATTTTAGTATTATCCTTATTATATGTCTAATATCCACTTATAAGTTAGTATATACTGTGCTTGTCTTTCTGCTTCTGCTATACCTCACTCACAATGATCTTTTCTACTCCCCACCATTTGCCTGCATATTTTATGATTTCCTTATTTTTAATTGCTGAGCAGTATTCCATTGTGAAATTGTACCACATTTTCTCTATCCATTCCTCAACTGAGGGATATCTGGGTTGTTGGATATGGTATCATTCTCAGAAGAGACCACTGGGCCAAATTTTTTGGTTCTGTTGCTCTCCTTGTAGAGCTCCTGTCACCTCAAGGTTTTTCTCTCTCTCCTTTCTTTCATTAGATTCCCTGCACTGTTCCTAAAGTTTGGCTATGAGTGTCAGCATCTGCTTCGATCCACTGCTGGGTAGAGTCTTTCAGAGGCCCTTTGTGGAAGGCTTCTGTCCTGTTCCCTGTTTTCTGTCTCTTCTGATCTTGTTCCCATTTGCCTTTCTGAATGAGTCTTGAGCATTTTTACCTAAGGTCCTCCTTCTTGCTTAGCTTCTTTAGGTGCTCCAATTTTAGTATGTTTATCCTATATTATAGTTCTAATATCCAATTATAAGTAAATATATACCATGTGTGTCTTTCTGATTCTGGGATACGTCACTAAGGATAATCTTTTCTATTTCTCACCATTTGCCTGTAAATTTCATGATTTCCTTGTTTTTAATTGATATTTTAAGTTACTTTTGTATCCAGCCACTTTTCCAAAGTTGTTTATCAGCTTTAGGATTTCTCTGATAAAATTTAGGGGGTAGCTCATGTATATTGTTGTATCATCTTCAACTAGGATTACTTTGACTTCTTCTTTAAAATTTCTATCCCATTGATCTCATTTAGTTGTCTTAATGCCCTATATAGAAATTGAAGTACTATATTGAAGAAATATGGAGAGAATGGTCAGCATTGTCTTGTCCTCAAATTTAGTGGAATTGCTTTAAGTTTCTCTCAGATTAATTTGATGTTGGCTGTTGGCTTCATGTATTTTTCTTTTATTGCCTTTAGGTATGATTCTTGTATCCTTGATTGTTCTATGACTTCTATCATGAAAAGGTGTGAATTTTATCAAAGGCCTTTTCAGCATCTAATGAGATGATTACAGGTTTTTGTTTGTTTGTTTTGTTTTGGCATCTCAGTTTGTTTATATGGTGGATTACATTGATGGAACATCCTATGTTTAAACATCTCTTGATCCTGTTGTGAAGCCAATTTGATCATGGTGGATGATATTTTTGATGTGTTCCTGGGTTCAGTTTGCAAGTACTTTAATGAGAACTTTTGCATCTGTGTTTGTGAGGGAAATTGGTCTGAAATGTTCTTTCATTTTTGAGTCTTGTGTGGTTTATGTGTCAAGGTGACTTTGTCCTCATAGTATTAGTTTGGCAATATTCCTTCTGTTTCTAGTTTGTGGAATAGTTGGAGAAGTCTTGATATCAGCTCTTTGAAAATCTGATAGAATTTTGTTAAAACCATCTGGCCCTGGGCTTTTCTTGGTTAGAAGACTTTTTGATGACTGCTTCTTGTTTCCTTAGGGATTATAGGACCATTTAAACTCTTTACCTGCTCTTGATTTAAGTTTGGTAACCGAAGTTTGTCAAGCATATCATCCAATTCCTTTAGATTTTCCAATTTTGTGGAATACAGGCTTTTGATGATTCTTTGGATTTCCTCAGTGTCTGTTGTTATGTCCCCCTTTGCATTTCTGATTTTGTTGAATTTGATACTGTCTTCTGGTTTTAGTTAGGGGTTTGTCTATCTTTTTTTTTTTCAACAACAGCTACAAAAACAGAGCTGTCTAGTTGTTTCTTTGTATTGTTCTCTTCATTTCTAAGTTATTGATTTCTGCCCTGAGTTTATTTCCTGACATCTACTCCTCTTGGGTGTGTTTCCTTCTTTTTTGTTTTATGGGTTTTAAGTGTGTTTCTTAGTTGCTAGAATGAGACTTCTCCAATTTCTTTAAGAAGGCACAAGGTGCTACAGCCTTTCCACATAGCTTTCATTGTGTCACGTATGTTTGCATATGTTGTGCTTTCATTTTCATTGAATTTTAGAAAGACTTGAATTTCTTTATTGCTTTCCTGATGCAGGGGTTCTTGCGTAGAGAGCTGTTCAGTTTCTATGAGTTTGTCTGTTTCTTCTTGTTTGTATTGTTCCTGAAATCTAGCTTCTATTCATGGTGGTCTGATAAGATACAAGAGTTTGTTTGTTTGTTTATTTATTTATTTATTATCTGTTGTGTCTTGCTTTGTGACCAAGCAAATGGTCAATTTTGGAGAAGGTTCCCTAAGGTGCTTCAAAGAATATATATTCTTTTGTGTTTGAGTGAAATGTTCTGTGGATATCTTTTAGGTCTTTTTGATTCATTGTATTTATTCTTTTTATTATTTTTTTGTTTAGTTTCTGTATAATATCTGTTCATTAGTGAGAGTGGGGTATTAAAAGTCTCCCATTATTAATCTATGGGGTCAATGTGTGGTGTAAGTATTAGTAGTGTTTCTTTTATGAATGTGAGTGACCTTGCATTTGGGGCATATATGTTCAAAATAGAGAGGTCATCTTGGTTGATCTTTCCTTTCATGAGTTTGAAGTGTTCTTTCCCATCAGTTTTGATTAATTTTGGTTGAAAGTCTATTGTATTAGATACTAGATTGGTTACTCCAGCTTACTTCTTGGGTCGATTTGCTTGGCAAAACATTTTCCAGCCCTTTACTGTGAGATAATGTCTATCTTTATTTTGGTAGTGTGTTTCCTGAATGCAGCTGATTGATGGGTCCTGTTTTCACATCCATTTTGTTAGCCTGTGCCTTATTATTTGGGTATTGACTCCATTGATGTTGAATGATATTAATGACCAAGGATGGTTACTTCCTGTCATTTTGATGTTGCTGGTAGTATAGTGTATGTATGTAGTATATGTGTTCTTCTTCTTTTGTTTTTCTGGCATGGGATTATTTCCTGTGTTTTAATAGGTATGGTTAGCCTCCTTGGGTGGAAGTTTTCCTTCTAGTATATCTTGTAACCCTGGGTAGAAATCGTTTATTTGGATAGGTTTGTTTAAAAAGTTTTTGTCTTAGACTATCTCATTTTCTCCATCTATGGTGATTAAAATACTTCTGTATTACTAGTCAGGGTTGACATCTATGGTTTCTGAGTGCCTGTAACATATCTGCTCAAACACTTCTTTCTTTTAGAGTCTCTGTTGAAAAGTCAGGTATGATTCTGATAGTTTTGCCTTTATATGTGACTTGGCCATTTTCCCTAGCACCTTTTAGTATTTCTTCTTTGTGTACATGTAGTGTTTTGATTATTATTTTGCAGGAGATTTTTCTTTTCTGATACAATCTGTTTGGTGTTCTGCAAGCTTCTTGTATGTTTATAGACATTATTTTCTGTAGATTGGATTATCAGGGATTCAGAAGAGCCATTGCAGCTGGTATTCACTCTGCATGAGAATGATTCATCATTCACACAGTGATGGCCACAATGTCTCAAGGTGGTCTCTTATAAATAATCAGTGATTGTTTTCTAAAATTTATGGGGTTGCTCTTTCATGGAAATGTCAGAGCCTTAGCGTGAACTCAGTCACAAAACATTTCTGGCAAACTGACTAAAGAATTGAAAACTAGTTTTTTTTAAAATTTTTTAAAATTTATTTATTTTAATTAATTAATTTATTTATTTATTTTTAATTTATTTATTTTTATCTCAATCACAGGTTAGGTACTTTGAATCCCAGGCGTAGCCCCCTCCCTCATTCCC
>JAQQSO010007553.1:0-10536 GCA_028658305.1 Pachyuromys duprasi | reverse complement strand
TATTCAAGCAAAGGAAGGAGATGGATGAACAGAATGCTTGCTAGAAAAGAAATATGAAGAGGTCTCTATATCTATAATTTCATATTTTTGTCTACATACTTGATTGCATATGTAAAAATGCAGAAGGAAATACCAGAAGCATCACCAATGATTATATTTAGAACATAAAATTATGTCTATGTCTTATTTAATATACCTAGCTTGTCTCTGTGATGCAAGCCCAAATTTTGTGTAAGATACAGTTTTAAAACTCATTAAGATGTTGTATCACTTCATTATCACCTTATCCCAACCATGCTTTCTGTAGTTTGTAGAATATACTGTAAAGAAATCAAATCTCACAGGCTGAACCATACTAGAAAAGCATTTTTAAAATATTTTCATTATATTACCAAACTATGGGAGAAAATATAATTAAAAACTCACTCAGCAGTGTCAGAAGAAAAGAAAAAAAAAGAACATATTTCCAAAACAACAGCACACACACACAAAGATAGAAAACCACCTCCCCCTGAGGGGAGAGTAGTCTTGCCAGGCCACAGAGGAAGACAATTCAGCCAGTCCTGATGAGACCTGATAAGCTAGGGTCAGATGGAAGGGGAAGAGGTCCTCCCCTATCAGTGGACTAGGGAAGGGGCATGGGAGGATGTGAGGGAGGAAGATTGGGATTGGGAGGGAATGAGGGAGGACGCTACAGCTGGAATACAAAGCAAATAAACTGTAATTAATATAAAAAATAAATTAAAACAGAGAAAAAATCAAAAGGAAAGATTGGGGGCCTTTATTGCGTGTTGTGTCATTCTCGGTGAATTGATTTTAGTGACCATTCTGTCAACACTCTAGCCTAGCCTGAGGACTGGCAGGCAGTATGGTGGGAATTTCATGCTAGCTAACCTGGAAAACTATAACAAGTCATTTGTCTCCCAGAGGCTAATATAACAAACTTTACTGCTCTGTTGGGTACATATTCATTTAATACAGATGGTGAAGATTGCGGAATAGGAAACTGGGAAACTGGGAATTCATTTGCAGTAAAAAAGCATTCCCTTAAAAATAATCTATAGGGGATAGCCTTCTCTTGAAACCAGATCCTGGTTTCTGTGTTTTTCTACATTCCAGTTTCCCCACAGCTAAGGCCATTCTTCATTTCACAGATTTGAGGATCAGCTTCTAAGATGCCACTTATGAAAACTAGTTTTTTGCTCCTGTTGTCCTTCAATGATTAAAGATACTTCATCAGAAAGCAGCAGGTGGATTAGACACTAAAATACACAGAATGGAAGTCTAACAGCGAATAGAAGGCATTCCAAGATTCAAAATGACTGCATGGCATGTTGCTGAACACAGAAATGCCTTGGTTAAAATCCAATCTGCATTTTCAGTCAAATATTAGCAAATGTTTCAAATGATAAAAGATATAATTTTCAAATGCATTATAACTTAATGACACTTATATCAACCACCAAGTTAACATTCTATGAAAATCATTGAAGATAAAAATGTTGTCATTTACATAGTTATTTGTTCTTATGTGAACTGTACCATTAATAAGAACAATGCCTTCTATACATGTTCAAAAAGTCATAAGCATTCCATGTTATAAGCATTTTTGCTACTTATTTGTTTCACTTCATGTTTGATTCTTAATTTTGTCTACTTTCATTTATAGTCACGTCTCTCTTTATATACTTTATATACACCTCATTTTTCCTAAGTGATTAGTTAGCTGGGTTAAGACACACTTTTACCTCAAAATATTTAACATATTGGTCTACAGGATTTGGTTTTTCTTGTTACCTTAAAAATACTGCTTTTCATTGTAGGCAATTAATTGTTCCCATCAAGTTACATTTCCTTATTTTTCGGTTTTTCTAGACAGGGTTTCTCTGTGTAGCCTTGATTGTCCAGGTCTCACTTTGTAGATCAGGCTGGCCTCGAACTCACAGAGATCCACTTACCTCTGCCTCTCTGAATGCTGGGATCACAGGCGTGCTCCACCATGCCTGGCTCATTTCTTTATTCTTTTCTGTATATATTTACTGAGTTTTTACTGTGTGACTGGTACCTCAGCTAACTAAAGGTGCACTGCAGTTCACTCATGCTCTGAAAGAATGGAGTCTGGTGATGCATAAACACCTATAATTATAACACCACGAAAATGATAAACGTACGCACCCAATGCTCCAAAGCAGTTAGAATCCCCAGCCCATATAAGGTTTGAAGGTGGCCACAGGAGTTTTCTGGCCCAAGCAAAAAGGCGTCTAAATCAATATTTATTAAAGACAAAGATAATTTATAAAAGATAAAGCTACATGTATAACTCTTTTGCCTATGTGTATGTATGCACACCACATACATCTGTGGAGGCTAGAAGAAAATAATGGATTCTTTCGAAGTTGAGTCATGGACATTTGAAAACTGCCAAGTGGGTGCTGGGAATTTAACCTGAGCCCCGTGGGAGGGAAGCCAGAACGTTTGTCCACAGAGCCATCTCTCTAACTGCCTGAATTGAAATATGCACTGAGCCGACAAGATAAGACAGTCCTCAGAGTTAGATGACTATGCAATGAATCATTAGTTCAAGCATGGATAACAGGAATGACCTCATTGCTGTCAGAGGGGCATTGTTTCTACTTCACCACATACCACATGCTTTACAATTCTAAATTACATTCATGTGTAGTATGTCAGTTCTTCAAAGTTCTAGACATATTTTATTTGACTACACCAGGCAGACAAACAATGAAAAGACTGATGTTACTCAATTAAACTCTTAAGCCAACATTCTGTGTCCTAATTGTTATTGAAGAAGAAATATTTTGGATTATTCTTTCTATTTACATTCTATTATGCCCAGTTCTCTTCTTTTGAAATACTTGAGATTTCACATAGTTCATAATGGAGTGAAATGCTGTATAATTAATAATTATTGGAAGACTTAGCTTTCTTTGAATTTGGTAGATTTTTGTATGTTTGTTTCTGCATTAGGACTTGTGCTTCTATGATTGGATTGCTGATTTTTAAAAAATCATCCATATCAATTCATTTGAAGTATTTTAATGTTAAAACAAGACTAGTTGTTCAACTAGATGTTGTTCAACTAGACTAGGGCTGAAGCTTAATGGCTTCAGCTCAACATGCTCATGCCTTGGGCTTAATAGCCACATCCACAACAAGAATAAAACACTAACGGCAGAGGCGATCACAACTGAAGCACAGGCTCACTACAAAAATGCAATAATAGTCAAATTTTAAAATTCTCACTAATTCTAAAAACCATAGGGGGAACAAAGGAGCAAAGGTTGTCCAGTTTGCACTAAGGCATTAGTTTCTAGTTAAGAATAGAAAGAAACCATGCTCAGTAAGGCTTTTGACTACTATCAGAGAAAGAGAGAAGTTAGAAAAGATAAAATGTGAAAAATGTAGCAGAAATCATTGTATCCTTTTATTTCACTTTTATTTTATATTAATCACAGGTTATGTACTTTGTATCCCAGCCGTAGCCCCCTCCCGCATTCCCTCCCTATCCTCCTCTTCCCTCCCTCATCTCCTCCCTGCACCTTTCCAAGTCCACTGATAGGAGAGGACCTCCTCCCCTTCCATCTAACTCTAGCTTATCAGGTCCCTTCAGGAATGGCTGCAATGTCCTCTTCTGTGGCCTAGCAAGGCTGCTCCTCCCTTGGGGGGCAGAGAGGTCGAAGAGTCAGTCCCTGTTCCCCTTACCAGTATACCCACTTGAGTATTGAGCTACCATTTGCTACGTACAAGCAGGGGTTCTATGTATAACCATACATGGTCCTTGGTTGGAGAGACATTCTCATAAAAGACCCGTTGTATTCCCCTCTCTACTGGTCCCTCCAAATGGTCCCCTTTATCACTTCCTTGATTATGTAGTTGCTATAGATTATATACTAACATCTGAGAGAACATGCAGGGTCTGTCTTTCTGGGTCTGCTTTATGTCACTCAGTATAATACTTTCTATCTTTATCCATTTACCTGCACATTTTGCACAACTTATGTACTTCAGGCTCAGGGGACATCTGATATGAGGAGGTGGGGAGATTGCAAGAGTCAGAAGACCAGTAACACTGCTGTGAAATTGTTTCTTCTAGAAATGACAGGGAAGCTTTGCCCATGATACCTCAACAATAAGGCTGCTAAACAAGACTTGAACAAGGACAACATCAAATAGACATGCTAACATGGAAATGGGAAAACCCATGGACCCCAACCCCAGGCAAAGAACCAAAGGAAAGTGAAGAATGGTACGAGCTAGAAAAATTGTTCACCCCAGAGATGAGCATGTTGATTGGTTAATCAATACCAAATAGACATCCCTGATTAAAATCTACTGTAAAAGTAACATTAAACAGACTGAGGAGGTTGTAAATATTGATAGGTGGATAGATGGGCAGATAGATAGATAGATAGATAGATAGATAGATAGATAGATAGATAGATAGATAGATAGATAGGTGCATAGCTACATAAATAGATACCTAGATAATAAAAGATAGATGGTAGAGAGATAGATAATAGAAGATATAGAGATAATAGATGATATACATAGATTATTGTTAGATAGTGATAGAAGAGAGATAATAGAAGATAGATGAGAGATAGAAGATATCGATGATAGATAAATATAGATGAATGAGAACTAAATAAAATAGGTCATCTTTTTTTAAGAGGAAGTACTGGGGCAGGTTCATTACATGGCTGGAGAGGGGAAAAGGAAGGGAAGAAATTATTCAATTATTTTAATTATTAAAATGTAAAAATAAGATGGGAAAGAAATGAAGACGAAGAGAAAGACAAAAATCAGCACCACCCAAAGGTAAAATCCAAAGATAGAGAAAAGCAAGCAGGTACAACCAGATAACCTAAAACAATCCCATTTCTTAGAGAGACACACAACTAACTATTTCAGCCCCAGGATAGCTTGTGATCTTTATTAAAGTTATCTCAAAAAGGGTCAGTGCTGAACAGAGGGGCCAGCAGATTTGACCTTGGACATTACATTGTAAAAATGAAGGAAGGAGAACTAGGTGGATTTGTGGATCTGTCTTTATGTAGTAACTCTAGTGCTTCAGGTGCAGAATCTGTCTCTGAGATCACTCAGATGTGCACAGGGATAGACTGTGTCTATGTCATCTTGCTTTACCCTTTCTAACTATTTAGATTGTTTTCTTCCCTGAAAGAACCTTTTGTGGGGCTTTCCCTCTTGCTATCTTTGTTTTAATTGTCTCTGTACTGGCTAGTTTTATGTTAAATTGGCAAAAGCTAGAGCTATTTTTGGAAGAAGGAATATCAATTGAGAAAATGCCCCCTGTGGCCTATAGACAGATCTCTCATGCATTTTCTTAATTGATGTGTGGTGTGGGAGGGTCCAATTTGCTGTTGGTGGTGCTGCCCCTGGGTGCTGTCCTGGGTGCTACAGGAAAGCAGGCTAGACAGCCAGGAAGAACAAACCAGCCAATAGGAGTCTTTTAGGGCCTCTGCATCAGCTCCTGCCTCCAGGTTCCTGCCATGGTTGAGTTCCTGCCATGACTTCACTTTGTGATGGACTATGATGCAGAACTCTAAGTTGAAATAAATACTTTCTTCCTCCAGTTGCTTTTGGCCGTGGTTTTTGATCAGAGCACTGAAACCAAACTGAGACAGTCTGATTTCCAGCACTTTGATTCATGGGTGAGGCAATAAGAATTATAGACTCAAATGATGCTCAGTCTCTAGGTACCAGTAGGCTTCTGGCAAGCTTTCCACTGGATCATCTTAGCCCCTTCCAATTTTAACCACTTGTCATTTCTCATAGTACCACTTCCAAGGAGCTGGAGAGTCTCATAGAGTGTATGTGTCAGACCAGATTGCCACCATGTGGAGCACTGTGTGTGTCAGATTCAAAGGTTTTCCACCAAATAGAGCAGTATAGCACTCTGATGTTTCCTGTGGGTCCCAGCAATGTGCTGAGTAAGGAAGGAATTTATCTGGCAGCCACTAAGAAGTGATCTTTTAAAAATGGCTTTCTCCAGGAAAGTGACAAGAAAGGAGGACTTCCGCAGCATCTATGAAGTATGCCTACCCCAAGATTCCTCTCTGGTTTAACTACAAATTTATAGAATGATAAATGTATTGTTCTGTTTTTAATTCTCTGCCCCCTGCTTTTGGTCAGCATCCCTTCCTCTGTTAGGGATACTGCAAGGTTTCCTTTTACATTCTTTCTCATTTTCTGACACCAAGATTATAGTATGTATTTTTCTGACGCTCTCTTAGTGTCAGGAATGATTCCAGCTCTCTTCAGATATACTCACTCTAAACAGGAAGCAAGGCATTTCCCAACGGAGCCCTCTAGAATACTTCTGATCTCTTGCCTTCTGTTTTACTTCAGAAAGCTTCTTTTATTTCTTTACAGCTAAAATTAGCATTTTTTTTTCTGACTTCATCTTAGAGCTTGCCAACGAGCCAAAGAGCGCTCTTCAGTGATTCTGATAGCCCACTGATCCAGATCTTCTTTTGCTTTGGCAATACTGCCTTCATCATTTCCGGCCTTCACAGCAAAATGGAACAAAGTGCCAGAGTGTGGTGCCTTTATCAATTAATATTTGTTTCTGACAGCTCTGAAGTCTGGGACAGACAACATGGAAGTGGAAACAGATCTGGTGTGCAGTGAGACTCCCTTTCTGGTCTGCATACTGTCATTTTCTCCTTTATCATCTAAGGGGTGAGCAGCCACACTGATCAGAAAACTTGACATTTTCTTTCTTTAACAGTGTCCAGTCACCCATGGCTTATCCTAACAATTGAGATCACACTTAACATTTTAAGCTTTTCCTTCATAAAGTTAGTGCTACATAGTTTTAATTTAAATGTATTATTTTTTAAAGTTAATTCACTTTATATTCTGATCATAGGCCCCTCCCTTGTCTCATCCTGGTCCCATCCTCCCTTCTTCTCCCCACCCCCCATCAACCTCCTCTATCCTCAGAAAGAGGGAGCCCTCCTCTCTTGCCAACTGACCCAGATTATAAAAAACCCATCAGGTTGGGCTGCATCCCCCACCTCTGTGGCCTGGCAAGTCTTCTCATCTCCCACACCCCGCCATGAGGAAGTGATCAAAGATCAGGCCACAGAGCTCACGTCAGAGGCAGCCCTTGCTCCTTTACTAGGGAACCCACAAGGAGACTGAGCTGCCTATAGGCTACATCTGAGCAGGGGGCCTAGGTCCTCTCCATGCATGGTCCTTGGTTGGTGCATCCATCTCTGCAGCCCACCCCCCTCCTGGGCCTAGATCTGTTGGCTAAACAATTTTCAAGTCTAAGCAGTAGTTTTGATAGTCCAATCTCCAGTAATTATAGGGATGAATTTTCTATAGGAAGACACCTTGATACTTAAATGATCTAAAACCCACATATATTAATGTTGTACTTGCATTGTCTACAGACATTCACTTATTGAATTTGATCATGGAGATAATTCATAGTTTTAGATGGTTCAAAGAGCCTAAGTTCATTTCTAGGGTAATTCAGGTAACTGCTGATTGCCTTTATACTTCAGTAGCATTTTAAACTCCTCCATTTCAGATTTTTTCATTTCAGGTGATTCATGTGCCTTAACTATACTTTAGCAAGTGTTTTTGTTTTTAAATTTTTTGATGTCCTATTCCTTTTCTAATTAAATTTTTATGTTTATATTAATTACAGTTTATTCACTTTGTATCCCAGCTGTAGCCCTCTCCCTCCTCCTCTCCCAATTCCACCCTCCCTACCTCATCTCTTCCCATGCCCCTCTCCAAGTCCACCGATAGGGGAGATTCTCATCTCTTTCCATATGACCCTAGCCTATCAGGTCTCATCAGGACTGGTGCATTGTCCTCCTCTGTGGCTTGGCAAGGCTGCTCCGCAATCCAGGGGAGGAGGTCAAAGAGCTAGCCACTGGGTTCATGTCAGAGACAATCCCTGTTCCCCTTATTAGGGAACCCGCTTGGACACTGAGCTGCCTTGGGATACATCAGAGAAGGGGTTCTAGGTTATATCCATACATGGTCCTTGGTTGGAGAATCAGTCTCAGAAAAGACCCCTGTGTCCAGATATTTTGTTTCTGTTGCTATGCTTGTGGAGCTCCTGTCCTCTCAGGTCTTACTATTCGCCCCTTCTTTCATAAGATTCCCTGCACTCTGCCCAAAATTTGTTTATGAGTTTCATTATCTGCTTTTATACAATGCTAGGTAGAGTCATTCAGAGGCCCTCTGTGGTAGGCTCCTATATTATTCCTTTTTTCTCCATCTTCCAATGTCTATCCCTTTGGCCTTTCTGAGTGAGGATTGATCATCTTACCCAGGGTCCTCCTTCCAGCTCACCTTCTTTAGGTGTACAGATTTTTGTAGGTTTATCCTATATTATATGTTGAGTATCCACTTATAAGTGAGTATATACTGTCTGTGTCTTTCAGTTTCTGGGATACCTCACTCAGGATGATCTTTTCTAGTTCCCACCATTTGCCTGCAAATTTCATGATTTCCTTGTTTTTAATTGCTGAGTAATATTTCATTGTGTAAAGGTACCACAATTTCTGTATCCATTCCTCCCTTGAGGGACACCTAGGTTATTTCCAGGTTCTGGCTATTACGAATAAAACCGCTACAAACATGGTTGAACAAATGTCCTTGTTGTAAACACTGTTTTGTTTTGTTTTTAAAGTGGTGAAGTGTAAGGGAAAAATTCCACAGGCTATATTGTTCCCCTCCTTTTTTTAAATAATATTTTAGTTTACCAAAAACCAGAAGCAACCAATGCTATTTATCTTACTACAAGATAAGATTTTATCTCTTTTTCCAGTTACCACACCTTATTTTTTGTTTGTTTGTTTGTTTTGTGGAGCCTTGGCTGTCCTGGACTTGCTTTGTAGACCAGGCTCTTTTTGAATTTACAGAGATCTGCCTGCCTCTGCTTCCCCAGAGTGCTGGGATTACAGGCATGCACCACCATGCCCAGTAACCTTAGGTATTTTTATTACTGAAAATAAAATTTACATAAAATAAAAATTACATGCTCAATTAGATAGTGTTCAAGACCTGTCTAGATTATAAATTATCTAAAAATATAATCTTAAATGGAATACTGTTGGGCCTGATACTCCCAAATGTGTTAAGATATCTGAGTATGTTTACCTTATTATAAAACATGTTTACCTTACATGTTTACCTTATTATAAAACAAGATGAAAACCCAAACTTACTCATACACTTGTGATTATTGAGAAGTCAGTTACTGAAATAGTCAGAGATCATGAAATGTCCTTTTGACTAATACTTGATTTAATGGGCCAAATGTCAATATATTTTGTAAATCAAAATGTTTTCGCTTTACAAACTTATTTGAGTCTCACCCATGGGTAGCACAGAAGCTGTTCATCTCATTTAGAAGTGAAAAGCTGAACCAACTGAAAAATTCATCAGCTTGTATGAGATGTGCCAGAGTGGTGAGGTCACACACAAACCACACCCTCTCAGAAATGAAGAAACAGACAGGTAGGTATAGAAAACCGCAACATCTTGGAGCAGAAATATGTGCAGGAAACAACCCAAATTTTCTGAAAAATCAGAGCTATGATAAATACCTTGTCAGTTATGAACATATGTTGAAATATCACACTGTACCCCACAGGTATGCAGCGATATTGTGGGTTAATTAAAAGTTTTAAGCCACCAAAGCTGGCATAAGCTTTGTACTTTGTACAATTACTTCTTTGTACAATTAATATCACATATTAAATTACAGAACTAGGAAGCCTGGAACTAGAGATGCCAATACAATATAAATGCAAAAGGAGGCAAAGAAGCAAATGAAACACATAGCCATTATATATAAAGCTGAAGAAACTCAGAAAGAAAAATGAGGGGCCAATATGACACCCTCATATAACATATGTTATAACACCATATAACACCAGTTATAAACCACGCTCCCTCCAGTCCTCAGGGCACAGACAAAACACAGCCAGGTTCTTTTTTTTTTAAATAAATTTATTTATTTTTATATCAATCACAGGTTGGGTTTTTTGCATCCCATACATAGCCCCCTCCCTCACTCCCTCCCACCCTCCCCAACCCTCCCTCATATCCTCCCTGCCCCCTCCAAGTCCACCAACTGGGGAGGATCTCCTCCCCTTCCATCTGACCCCAGATCATCTTGTCTCTTCAGGGCTGGCTGCAATGTCCTTCACCAGGATCTAGCCAGGCTGTTAATCCCTGGCATGTATGGGGGAGGGTCAAAGAATCAGCCATCAAGCTTAAGACCAAAACAGCCCCTGTTTCCCTTACTAGGGTCTTCAGTTCATCAATGAGTTATCATGGGCAACATCTGAGCAGGGGTTCTAGGCCATATCCATACATGGTCCCTGGTTGGAGAAACTGTCCCATATAAGACCCCTGTGCCCTGCTCAGTTTGATCTTTGTGGAGCTCTTGTTCTCCCCAAGTCTTACTAACTTCCCCTATATTTATTATTACTTCCCGCCCTCTGCCAAGGGCTTAACCGT
>JAQQSO010007552.1:0-10538 GCA_028658305.1 Pachyuromys duprasi | reverse complement strand
TTTGTATCCAGCCATTTCACTGAAGGTATTTAACATCTCTAGGGGTTTCCTGGTAGAATTTTTTGAGTGACTCATGTATACTATCATACCTATGAATAGTGACTTCTTCCTTTCCACTCCTGGACATAGACCTGAAAGATGTTCTACCGTACCACAAGGACATTTGCTCAACTATGTTCATAGCAGTTTTATTTGTAGTAGCCAGAACCTCGAAACAACCTAGATGTCACTCAAGGAAAGAATGGATGCAGAAATTGTGGTACATTTACACATGGGAATACTACTCAGCTGTTAAAAACAAGGAAATCATGAAATTTGTAGGCAAATGGATGGAACTAGGAAAGATCATCCTGACCAAGGTATCCCAGAAGCACAAAGACATTCATGGTAGATACTCACTTATAAAAAGTTATTAGTCAGATAATATAGAATAAACATTCTGAAATCTAGGACCTAAAGAAGTTAAATAAGAACCCTAGGGAAGATGTTTAATTCTCATTCAGAAGGGGAAGAGATAGGACAGACACAGGAAGGGAACAGGGCTGGAGTCTACCACAGATGCCCTCTGAAAGGTTCCACCCAGCAGGGGATCAAAACAGCTGCAGATACTCAGAGCTAAACTTTGCCCAGAGTGCAGGGAGTCTTATAAAGGAAGGGGGATAGAAGCACTCAGAGAGGTCAGAGATCCACAAGGAGACCAACAAAACAAAACAAAAAAATATCTGGGCCAAGGGGGGCTTGCAGAAACTGATGCATCAATCAAGGACCACGCATGGAGAAGACCTAGACCCCCTGTTCAGATGTAACACTTAGGGAACTCAGTCTCCAAGTGAGATTCCTAATAAGGGGAACTGGGAAAGTCTCTGACACGAACTTGATGCCTGCTTTTTGATCACTTACCAGGCCACAGAGGAAGAGGATCCAGACAGTCTGATGAGACTTCATAGGCAAGGGTCAGAGAGCAGGGAAGAAGGACTCCGCATTCTGAGTGGAATATGAAAGGGGGATATAAAGGAAGAGAGAGAGAGGGTTGGACTGGGAGTAGATTTGGGAGGGGGCTACAATCAGGATACAAAGTGAATAGCTCAAAGAATATAACCTATGATTAATACAAAAATAAATAAGTTGCTTAAAAAAACAAAGTGATTAACTTGTAAAGAATAATTTTTAAAATAATTTTAATTGATTCTCTTTCTCTCCTAGCAGCTCTCAAGTGTCAAATCTCATTTGATGGTTATGGGACTTTGTGTCCATCACACCCCGCCCCCCTCATTTCACGTTGGGATTTTGTTCTGTGTAAACTTACACAAGTCTTCTGATGTTGTCACAGCTGCCTTGGGTTCATATGTGTAACTGCCCAGCTAAGTTTGGCAAACACTGTGTCCCTGTAGTCATCCACAACTTCTGGCTCTTAATTATTTTTCTCTCTCTTCTTCAAGGGTTACCTGAGCAGAAGGGTAAGACTGGTGATTGCCTTTCAGTGCTGAGTACTACAGAAAATATCTAGTGGGAATGTAGCTTCTGGGTCAGAACCAGCTGATTTCCCCATGCTCTAATAATATCAGACTCATGTTTGTGGTGTACTTATTCATCAAGTTCTGGAAGGATACTAAGAGCACTGATGATAGCTTATAATGTTTTGTTAGGAGAGCTCATATATATATATATATATATATATACATATATATATATGGAAGCTTTTACAGTATTATTAATTTTTTAAATGTAATTAGTATTAGTTATTCCTCTTTTTATTACTCTACTACCTTGCCCTCCCATTTTCTACCGCATTTAACACTTGGGCTTTCAAAGTTGTCAGCTTTCAAAGCTGACAGAGAAAGAAATGTGAGGATGACTTTCCAAGCAATGAAAAAGAATCTAGCCACATCATAAATTTTGACAATGGAATGAGTGTAGTATATTTTGAAGCATATGATCTCAGGAATAAAATTAAATATAAGTGTACATTTTCCAATGACTTCTAATAGACTATATAAGGAAATATTTTTAATAAGTTAGGAAAATATTAAAGATTTTCGAGTAAATTTCAGCATGCTTGTAGGTAGAAATTAATGAATATGAACAAGTAAGACTCACTAAGGCCAAGCCTAGAAAGATGAAATAAAAAACACTATTGGCATAATTCCATCTAATGAATTCTATGGTACTACTCTGGAAAGTATGAAGATTGTTGAGAAATTGATTTAATATGAGCACAAAGATCCAGAGAGAAGACTCAAAGCCCAGGGAGACACAAATCTAATGAGAGATGCCTGGGAAAAGCCTAGTGGACAGGGGTCAGTGCCTTAGCATGAACAATGTTACTTCAAGCCATTATTCACCTAGGTGCACTGTAATAGGATGCATTCCTTATGCAGATGGGGATATCCAAAAGCCCACAGGCAGATATTCAGCAACAGCCTTCATCATCAAAAAGAATGGGAAGAGGACTTTAGCACTCACAGCCCATACTCTAAACACTGCAGCTATTAGTGACTCAGCACTTTTCTTCCTCCTCAACTGCCACTGACCTAAGTCACCTCCTATCGTTAGCGGGGAAGTGCTTCCTAGACTTTTTTTCATTAACACTGAAGTTCTACACATATTTTATACAGTGGTACCCCTTACATTTAACTCTCTTTAGTTATCACTCACAATCATGGACAACATTATCAATTAGGGTCATTCACTGACATGAAAATATATTGTTTTTGGAAATGTGTCTGTATGCCTGTAATCATCTGTCCATTTTTATCTTTTAGACTCTTCCATAATTTGAGAGATGGCAAGTGAATTCAAGAAAATTGTTCTCCTAAAAGGGTTACACGCCATGGAAGACTACCAGTTTAGGGCAATCAAGTCCTTACTAAGAAAAGAACTAAAACTAACTAAAAAAATGCAAGATGAGTATGATAGAATTCAGATGGCTGACCTGATGGAGGACAAGTTCCCAAAAGATGCTGGGCTAGCCAAGCTGATAGAACTGTGCAAAGACATGGAAGGACTTGAAGAAATTGCTGAAAAGCTTAAAACAGAGAATGAAAAAGGTAAGAGGGAAGCACCAGCACTCTCAACCCTCCTCTGTCTTCCCCGAACTTGTTAGTTCCCATAGTAACCAGCGCTGATATGCCAGTTTTCCATTGTGTGCCTCAGAACCTATAAATGTTGAAACATTTTGAGTATCAATAAGTTGATTTCAAAAAATCCTTTCTTGTCAAAAATTTGATGTATTTTTAGGTGGGCATTTTTGTGTGTGTGTTGTCTTTTAGAGGCAAATAAAATAGCAAGCAATTGTTGAGATAGGTTACAACATCTCACATGATAGGAAAACTAGAAAATAAAGTAAAAATTGAAAAAAGTTTATTTTAAACATTTAAATAGAATAAATTTATTACTCAATTAACAAACTTGCTCCTCCATTAATATATTTTTCTGGTGACAAATATGATCTAATATTTAAGTAGAAGCCTGAATTTTAGAGACTTGAAGATGTTCCTTTTTATGAAGTCACTGAGTTTAAAATTCATGGATATACTGGAACAGAACTTTAGACACAAGCAATTAGCACAAAGATGCTCAGGTGTGGTGAGACATTTGGGTTAAGAACATCCTAAATTACAGAGAAAGATTTATCCTGAATATAAAGCTAAGAAGACCAAATCCAATGTCACTACTTTGTTGTATCAAATATCAAATAATAATTTCTTTATCTTTTCCTATGATTTGGAATGATTCTATTTAGAAGGTGACCTACTGTTTTTCATGAAAATTTCGGGTTCTTAAAATCCCCCTGTAGGGTAAGAGGGTTGGGACAGTGTTAGATTGATATAAGCAGAAGTCCTAAGGATGGAGAGGCTGTGTCTGCTAAACATAGGAAGAATGAGGATCCCAAGTCAGGGTCTGTGCCTGACTTGGAACTACTGCTGCCTTCTGGCCAGGGAGAGACCCTGCAACAGAAGAAAGTAAACATACAGGCATAGGTAGAGATAAAGTAGTTTTTGAGGACATTATCTTTCCATAAAAGCATTAATAAACATGGAATAAAGTGTCAATTTTGAAAAAAGAAAGAAAATAAATAATCCTGAAAGAACTTCAGCTTTCTTAACCATTTCCCCGGGTTTAGTGTGTTTTCTTTACCCCTACAGTTAAAAAGCAAATGGAAAAAAAAGGTAAAACTGCGGCAAAAAAAAGAAAGCAAGATGAACCCAGTAGTTTCCAAACTTTTCCCACCAATAATGAATCAAACTCTTCAAAGGTAAGGTAGCTAATCTCCCACCAAAAAGTTTCTATTCATGTTCTTTTTCTTGTTAATTCTTTAGAAAGACTTAGCATGCTATCTAGTCCAAGGCTCTAGTGAGACAGGGTTCTAAGTCAATAAACTTATAATCACCTTGTTTTGTTTCATATTTACTGTGCAGTATAAGCCCCAATGATGCAAACATAAAATCACTACATGGTCGTTTAAAGACTCTTACTGAAATGTGGTTACTTTAGGCTGTGGACTTGTAAAAGATTAAACCTAAGTATGGACTTTGCAATTCTTCATCTGATGCTCTTCTGCAACCACTTAGATAAATAGCATGACATAAATGCAATGTTTCTACTCCTCTATGAGACAATCCTACATGTCAACTATCTTAGAGTTTCTATTGCTGTGAAGACACAACACGTCTAGAGCAAATCTTATGAAAGAAAGTATTTCACTGAGTCTTATTTACATTCAGAGGTTTAGTCCATCATCTTCATGATGAGAAGCATAAGCACATGTAGACAGACATGGTGCTGAGGAGAAGATGAGAGGTCTGCATCTCCACAGTCAGAAGAACACGGAGTAACAGTGGGCCTGGTTTGACAATTTGAAACCTCAGAGCCCAGCCTTAGTGACATACTTCCTCCAACAGACTCACCTACTCCAACAAGGCCATGGCCCCTAATGGTAACACTCCCTGGTGACCCAGCTTTCAAATCTTTGTGTTTATGGGAGCCATTGTCGTTCCAAGCACCACAATATACAGTTCATCTTGTAAGAATAAGGAGAGGTCAATGACACAAGCATAATAGAATCCAGGAATGAAACAAAGATTCTTATAATCTTTTAAAATTTATTACAATTTATTCACTTTGTATCCCACCTGTAGCCCCCCTCCCTCTTCCCCTTTTTCTCCTCCTGTGACCCTCCCCTAGTCCACTGATAGGGGAGGTTCTCCTCCCCTTCCATCTGACCCTTGCCTATAAGTTCTCATCAGGACTGGCTGCATTGTCTTCCTCTGTGGTCTGGTAAGGCTGCACCTCCATCAGGAGGAGGTGCTCAAAGAGCCAGCCCCTGAGTTCATGTCAGAGACAGTCTCTGTTCCCATTTCTAGGAAACCCACATGGAGACTGAGCTGCCATGTCTATGCAAGGGTTCTAGGCTATCTCCATGCATGGTACTTGGTTGGAGTATCAGTCTCAGAAAAGACCCCTAGGAAAATATTGTGCATTATTTAATATTAAAGATATTACTAAGGGCTAGAGATAAAACTGTAAAAAAATTATAACTTAGTGTGCTGGGGTTCAGTTTCCAACACATGACAGACTTAAGAGAGAAAGAGAAATGTTTTTCTTTCAGAACAAGATAAAACAAACCAGAAAAACTGAAGATGAAAAGGAAAGGAAGCTTACTCAGGAGCAGACTCAGCTTCCAGAACCTTTAGAAATCAACACACAAACAGACGAAGGTTCTTTCCAGACTCCCCAAAAGCCACCACCAACACCTTCCACCTGTTCCTCAAAAAAGGTATCATTCTCCTATTCCCAATGATTGTTCCTCCCCAAGGCATATCACTCGACTCATCACAACCTTCAAAAAATGTCTCACTAATCCCCTACTATGAAGACTCTCCTCATATTATTCAGTAGCTCACTAAGTTATATAATAATGTATCACACACTCAATGGTATTTAATAGATAAGTACTTATGAAATTTATTCTAATGCTGTCAACCACCTGTCTGTTTAGGGTTCAGAAATAGGTATAGGGGATGCAGAGACAGGATTGTATCAGTCCCCCATTGCTTAGTTTCTCCTCAGCCCTTTCCCTTTAATGATGATCCAACTTCTGAGGTTATTTTCAACATTCTGTGGTCATCTCAGCAGGATTTTTGATACATGATGTTTCCCTGTCTGAGAAATCTGTATCTCTGTCCATTCACTGATCAAGTGCTATATAACTGTAACAGTCACTTTTGCTGAGAGTCAGCTTCAGACTTCTCCCCGGCATATACCAAACTCTCCCAACCATTTCTCATCAAAGAGAATGGCCTTCTGTTACCATTCTGATGACTTCTTAATGTAATTACAATGACTGTAACCTTGAAACAACTTCTCATCTGATCTCCTAATAATGCACTTAATTAATGATATCACCATTCGTCAGGTGTGTATTTTGAGACGCAGGTTGCAATTTACACAAATCTTCTATTTTGTTGAATGGTACAAATGTGCTGAAAACTCCATATGTCCATGATTTAATCCTTTTTAAGTTATATACTTGTATTTTTTATCATGGGAAATCTGTAGGCACATCTAACTATCTGTGTTCATAAATGATGACAGCAATATAATTAGAAATATACACAATCCTGGAAAACAGTCTGCAGTTTGTGACAATTTTGTCTTGAATGGCATCACAGTAATGGTTGTATTTTAGAAGATTCATACCTTGAAGGATCAAAAACACATTAAAAACAACAGCAGCAACAACAAAAAAGAACAGTAGAGGGGGACATTAGAATGATATAGAAGGATTTGCTTACTAACTCACTTTCATCTTTAAAGCAAAATTTATCATCTTTAAAGTTTTACACTTCTTCTAAGGTTAGTAAAGCATAATGAACACCCTAACTAAATCTGTTGTCTGATGTAAAAGTGTTTTTCACATATGCAGTAGTTTTATTTAACTGGAATTATGGTCATTTAAAAGATATAAGCCAAGGTATGAATGAGTCTGGACTGGCTTCAGGTATGATCGCCCAGCACTCTGTCAAGTAAACCTACATCCCCATCCACCAGATTTCATCTATGTGATTCATTTTTTCTAACTCTGTAAAATTCACTTTAAAGCCTAATAGCAGCCCCACGCCCTCTTTTTCTTCCAGTCCCACTCTGATTCTCCCTTTTAATTCTCCTACCCCCTTATCCTCAGAGAAGGGGAGGCACCCCACAATGGGTACATCAGGTCACAGGACTAGGCACATCTCCTTCCATGGAGGCCAGACATAGCATCTCAGCTATGTGAAAAGGATCCAAAGGCAGGAAACAGAGTCAGAGACAGTCCCTGACACCTACATGAAGAAAAAGCTGTACATCTGCTCCATATGTGTAGGGTCCCTAGGTCCAGCCCATGCATGCTCTTTGGTTGGTGGTTCAGTCTTGTGAGACCCCATGGGCTCAGAAAAGTTTACTCTGTAGGTTTTCTGTGGCGTCCTTAATCCCTCCCACAACCCCTTCCCTTGCTTTTCCACAAAACTCCCTGAGCTCAGCCTATTGCTTGGCTGTGGGTCTCTGCATCTGTTTCTATCATCTGTTAGATGAAAACAGTTATTCTAGGCTCCTGTCTGCAAACATAGAATAATATTATTAATAGTGTCTGCAGTTGGTTCTCTTCCATGGGTTGGGTCTCAAGTTGGTCCAGTCATCTGTTTGCCATTCTATAAATCTCTGTTCCATCTTTATCCCTATACTACTTGTAGGCAGAACAAATTTTGGGTGAAATGTTTCTTGGGTGGGTTGGCATCACCCTCTCTCCACTGAAAGTCCTGCCTGGCTAGAGGAGGTGCCCTCCTCAGGTTTCATATACCCTGCCACTAGAAGTCTCAGATAGGGTCACCACAACAGATTCCCAGCAGGTTATCCAATCCCAGAGATGTCATGCCCACAGATCTCTGTTCTTTCTCCCAGCCTTTCCTACTCCCTATCCCTACCTCTGTTTTCCCCCCTATCCCATTCCCACCTGGTGTATTTCACATATCTACTTTATTTCACCTTCTGACTGAGATTCAAGCATCCTCTGTTGTGCCATCCTTGTTACTTAGCATCTTTGGGTCTGTGGACTGTAGCCAGGTTATCCTGTACTTGAAGGCCAATATACACTTATAAGTGAGGATATGCCATGTGTATCATTCTGCTTCTGGGTTACCTCACTCAGGATGATCTTTTCTAGTTCCATCCATTTTCCTGCCAATTTCATGGTATCCTTGTTTGCTAGCTGATTAGTATTTCACTGGGTAAATGTACCACATTTTCTTTATCCGTTCTTACACTAAGGGGCATCTATGTTGTTTCCAGATTCTGGCTATCATGAATAAAGATGCTATGAACACAGTTGAGCAAAGGTTCCTGTGGAATTGTGAAGCATCTTCTTGGTATATGCCCAGGAGTAGTAAAACTGGGTGTTGAGGTAGAACTGTTCCCAATTTTCTGAGAAACCACCAGATTGATTTCCACAGTGGTTGTAGAAATTTGTACTTCCACCAGCAAAGGAGGAGTGTTTCTCTTCCCATCATATGCTCTCACATTGGTACTTGATCTTTGCCATTCTGATGGATGTAAGACGGAATCTCAGAGTGTTTTTGTTTTGCATTTTCCTGAGGAGTAAGGACTTTGAACATTTTTGTTATTTTTCTTGTTTCTTTTTATTACATTTTTATTATTAACATTTATTCAATTTGTATCTGGCCTTGTCCCCATTTCTCATCTCCTCCCATTCCCACATTCTCTCCCCCTATGGTCCCCTCTAGTCCACTGATAGGTGAGGTCTTCCTCCCCTTCTATTTGACCCTAGTCTATCAGGTCTAATCAGGACTGGTTGCATTGTCTTCCTCTGTGGCCTGGCAAGGATGCACACCTCAAGGGGATCAGAGAGTCTGTACTGAGTTCATGCCAGAGAAAGGCCCTGCTCCCCTTATTAGGAGAGGAGACTCACTTGGAGACTGAGTCTATGGGCTACATCTGAGTCAGGGTTTTAGGTCCTCTCCATGCATTTTCCAGGTTGGGGTATCAATCTCAAGAAATTCAACAAGAGATCAGAATATGGAAAGATCTCCCATGCTCATGGATTAGTAGTATTAACATAATGAAAATGGCAATCCTGCCAAAACAATCTACAGCTTCAATGCAATTCACATCAAAATACCAACAGAATTCTTTACAGAACTTGAAAGAACAATTCTCAATTGCATATGGAAAAACAAAAACCCCAGAATTGCTAAAACAATCCTACACAGTAACAAATCTTCTGGAGGTCTACCCCTATCCCTGATCTCAAGCTGTACTATAGAGCAACAGTAATAAAAACTGCATGGTATTGGCATAGAAACAGAATGGCGGATCAATGGAATCAAATAGAAGACCCAGAAATAAACCCACACACCTACAGATACTTGATTTTTGGCAAAGAAGTCAAAACAATACAATGGAAAAAGATAACATATTCAACAAATGGTGCTAGTCTAATTGCATGTCCAAATGAAAATGCAAAATAATCCATATTTATGGGTTATTATGCAAATAGATACATATTTATCACTCTGCAGAAAACTAAAGTTTAAGTGCATCAATGACCTCAACATAAAAGCAGACACACTAAACCTGTTTGAACATTTTTTAAGGGATTCTTAAGCATTAAAAATTCCTCTGTTGAGAATTTTCTGTTTAGCTCTGTACCCCATTCTTTAATTGGGCTATTTGGTTTGTTGGTGTTTAATTTCTTGAGGTCTTTATAGAGTTGGGATATTAGCCCTCTGTCAGATGTTGAATTAGTGCAGATCTTTTCCCATCCTATAGGCTGCCATTTTGATGTTGATGTTGTCCTTTGCCTTACAGAAGCTTTTTGGTTTCAAGAGGTCCCATTTATTAAATGTTAATCTTAGTGCCTGAGTTGTTGGTGTTCTGCTCAGGAAGTTGAACAATGTGTTCCAGGCTGATTCTCACTTTCTCTTCTAATAGATTTAGTGTTTCTGGTTTTATGAGGAGGTGTTTGATCTACTTCACCTTGCACTTTCTGCAAGTGATAGATATAACTCTATTTGTATTTTTCTACATGCAGACATCCAGCTAGGCCAGCACCATTTGTTGAAGATCCTTTTTTTTTTTTTTTTTGATTGGATGACTTTGTTTCTTTGTTAAAAATCTATTGTCCATAGTTGTATGGGTTTATTCCTGGGTCTTTAATTTGAATCTAGTGATCATACTGTTTTTATGCTAATACTTGAAGGTTTTTATTAACATGTATGTACTGTTATTTAATACAGCTTGAAATCAGGAATAGGGATACCTCCAGAAGTTCTTTTATTGTACAAGACTATTTTCACTATCCTGTTTTTTTGTTTTGTTTTTTCCATATAAAGTTGAGGGTTGCTCTTTTTAGGTCCATAAATAATTGTACTAAAATGATGATGGCATTGTTGTGTTGGCAAGAAGATCATTTTATTAAGATAAGCCTACCAATCCATGAGCATGGGAGATTGTTTTCATTTTCTGATATCTTCCTCAATTTTTTT